>PVIY010054586.1:0-14149 GCA_004026745.1 Myrmecophaga tridactyla
TGATATTCTCACAAGCAGTGTGGACAACCGAAGCTATAGGCAGAGCTCCCAGTCTTGGGGTTTGTTCATATGAAACTTAACCCCACAAAGGATAGGTCAAGTCTACTTAAAATTTAGGCCTAAGAGTCACCCCCAAAAGAGGCTCTTTTGTTGCTCAGATGTGGCCTCTCTCTCCAGCCAACACAACGACCAGTCTCACCACCCTCCCCCTCTCCACGTGGGACATGACTCCCAGGGGTGTGGACCTTCCTGGCAATGTGGGACAGAAATCCTGGAATGAGCTGAGACTCAGCATCAAGGGATTGAGAAAACCTTCTCGACCAAAGGGGGAAGAGGGAAATGAGACAAAGTGTCAATGGCTAAGAGATTCCAAACAGAGTCGAGAGGTTATCCTGGAGGTTATTCTTACGCATCAAGTAGATATCATCTTATTATTCAAGATGTAATGGAGAGGCTGAAGGGAACTGCCTGAAAATGTAGAGCTGTGTTCCAGTAGCCATGTTTCTTGAGGATGATTGAATAATGATACAGCTTTCACAATGTGACTGTGTGATTGTGAAAACCTTGTGTCTGATACTCCTTTTATCTACCTTGTCAACAAAGGAGTAGAACATATGGAATAAAAATAAATAATAGGGGGAACAAATGCTAAAATAAATTTAGTTTGAAATGCTAGTGATCAATGAAAGCAAAGGGTAAGGGGTATGGTAGGTATAACCTTTTTTTTTTTCTTTCCTGTGTTCATTTTATTTCTTTTTCTATTTGTCTTTTTATTTCTTTTTCTGAATTAATGCAAATGTTCTAAGAAATGATGAATATGCAACTAAGTGATGATATTGTGAATTACTGATTATGTATGTTGTTTTATTTTGTTTCTTATTTTTTAATTAATAAATAATTTTTTTTTAAATGTCCTGGCAGTAAGTTAGGCCAGGACTTGCTTGACAAAAACACTGGGCACCATCACCTGGCCAGGTTGACATATGAACATATGAACCTAATCATCACAATCAGGAAACAAACTCTTAACCAGGTTGACTTTTTATTCTCTTCATCAATGTGTTCATAAGAATGTGTTGCTCATGCACATATGTTTAAATATTGTCATAGGCTTATTAACAGCAATAAGATTATTTGAGTACTTCTATGCAGAAAAAAATGATGAACAGGCTTCATAACTCATAAATATTTCACATATACTAAGCTATTATCCCCATAACTTACATAGAACAGGCCTTTTTAAACAGGTGCAATTTTGCTCCCTACACTAGGTAATTGGCAGTGTGTATAGATTTTTATTGTTTATCAAAACAAGGATAGGATGGGGCTGATCAGTGATGACTACAAATAGCCCAAATATTTTCAACAATTTTTACGGGGTAATATACCAGGTATGAAAAATTTAGTAGCACACACTAGAACTTACTTGAATGCTTGGTTCCGGGATGCCTCTTCATTAGCAACTTCTTCCCTGGTAGCAATACCTTGCTAAGAACCTATCTGTCCCAGCTAGGTGGGTTTATGTCTCTGAAAGTAGGATGCCAAGAGCAGATATAATTGATAACTATACTATACATTCTTTGCAGAAAATGTGGGCACAATATGCAGAGTCATTTCCAACCTCAATGGGCCCCATTGAAGTACTGCATTTGGACTGTTGGTTTCTTACCTTAAGTCCAAGGCTGAAGCTGTTTCTTTCCCTGGGATTGCTCTTCTCCTAATGTGTGTCCAGATCCATGTTGGCTCTGCCTTAGGTGAGAAACGTTTTCTAAATGGTTAAAGAAAGTGGGAGAATCATGTGATTCAGTCTACATTATTTCAAACAATTCCAATTAACACTTGGAGGAAATATTCATAAGAGAAAGGCAATACATTATCATAGAAATGATGTTATTTTCTCAAAATATTTTCATGAAATTCAGGAGAGCACACAACCCGCACTCAACTCAAATTACTATTTTTTTAATCATCCTCCTCATGTTATCCATTGTAAATGCCCCTGGATAAAAAGATAATGTTGGGCAGTACAATGGTGGCACAGTAGCAGAATCCTCACCTGCCCTGCCAGAGACCCAGGTTTATTTCCTGCTGCCTGCCCATGTAAAAAAAATATATATAATGTTAGGTCTACTATATACAAATCTCTGACTCCATGTCTTATCTGCGTTAGTCTCTGTGTGTGTGTGTGTCTCTCTCCCCTATAGAGAGCAATTAAAGTCTGAATGTCTTTACTTGAGCCACCTGACCCCCATCATCTCATAGGTAATATCATTTCAAAACACACAGGACATGTGAAAATGATCTCTGAAAAAAAAAAACTCCTTTAATCAAGGAGAAGAAGAATTGACCAAAGAAAACTGCTAGGCTAAAACCCATTCCAGACTCTGCTATACCTAAAGAAGACTTCTAGAGACCCACTACTCACTAGTTTGAATTCTGTGCTTGCGTCCTCATTACTGAAGTCAGAATAGCACTGCACTTTCTAGTCATTTCTGAATGTTTTATTTGGATAATTTGATAACCCATGAAAAGACTTTGTAGTAGATTGAATTATGTACCCCAACACAAATATTCTCTTAATATTAATCTGTATTCCTGTGGGTATGACTATATTGTGACTAGGACCTCTTGAAGATATTACTTTTAGTTAAAGTGTGGCTCAACTGAATGAGGATAGGCCTAATCCAAATTTCTGGAGGCCTCCTGGAAGCCAGAAGTCAGAGAAACATAAGAGGAGCCGGAAACCAAAGTTAGTGAGAAATTGATAGACCCTATGAAAGGAGAAGACATTGCCTCATGACAGGAGGCAGAGATACAAGCCAAGGAATCCCAAAGATTGCCATCAGCCAGCACCAGAACACTATAAACTCTGGGAGAAAGCGAGCCTTGCCAATATCTTGATTTCAGACTTTTTCTTAACCTCAAAACCAAGTGCCAATAAATTCCTATCATTAAGCCAAATCCAGTCTGTGGTATTTGTCATAGCAGCTCTGGCAAACCAAGAAAGACTTACAATTTAAATATAAAAATATATATCTGTTGACTTGCTCTTATGTCCCAGGCATCGTGCTAAAATGTTCTATTTGTTATCTAAATTAATTAATCAAAATAGGTTAAGATAAGAGTCATTAAACACAGGTAGAAATTTGAAACTGTTGAGTAAATTAGTAAATAACATTGCTGATCTAGCCTCATCCTGTATCCTGGATTTTCCTTACCATTGAGTTTAAATGGGCTCAGTGCCTCTCATCCGCCAATCACCATGTATTCCCACAGGATACAGCTCCATTATTGAGATTTGTGAAAATCTCATGACCACCTAAAACAGATGCATAGAGGTAATAACAATTAATTCTCCCGAGTGTCCTTTTAGATTGAAGTCCTTCTATGCAATTGTTTATTGTAACTATAATATTTGATACAAAACACTAAATTCAATTTTTTCTCCTAGAACTCATCCTTTAATTATTCTGTGGAAGTCTCAATACTGCTTCTACTGGCATAATTGTATTGTATCAGCAAGGTCTCTGAAGATTAGAATTCAGATTACCTTCATTTTTATATAAATCATTCTAAGGCATTTTTATATGAATTTTATATAAATCATTCAAAATAATTCAATACAAAAATGGGCTGTGTGCACAGGTAGTTCACTGGTAGAATGTTCACCTTTCATGCAGGAGACCCGGGTTCAATACCTAATCCAAACATACAACAAGCAGTATCCCCTGATACTGTGTCAAATTTAGGGATATCCAAATCAATAGGCCATGCCCTCAATCATGAGGCTTACTCTTGTTAAGCTTATGTAGGTAGCAGAGGAGCTTAGACTACCTATAGGCATACCTAAGAGTTACTTCTGGAAGACCTCTATTGTTGCTCAGATGTGGCCTCAGCTTCTCTAAGCCCAACTCTGCAAGTGAAATCATTGTCCTCCCTACTACGTGGGACATAACATCCAGGGGTAAAGACTCCCTGGTGATGTGGGAGATGACTCCCAGGGATGAATACAGACCTGACACCATGGGATCAACAATTCCACCCTGACTAAAAGGGGGGAAAGTAGTATAATTAATAAAGTATCAATGGCAGAGAGAGTTTAAATAGAGTCAAGAGGCTACTCTGGAGGTTGCTTTTTATGCAAGCTTCCATTAGACCTTGCTACCTATCATAACCTGCCAACCCCCAACCAGGACCATTCCAACCAATCCTAAAGAAAACCTAGGGCAATATATAAGATTCCACAAGGGTTCTGTCATGGTTAGGGATGTATGTCAACTCGGCCAAGTTGTGGTAGCTGTTTATCTGATTGGGCAAGTACTGGCCTGTCTGTTGCAATGAGGACATTTCATAGGATTAGGTCATGATCACGTCAGCTGCATCCACAACTGATTCCACTTGTAATCAGCCAAAGGGGAGTGTCTTCTACAATTAGTGATGCTAAATCTAATCAGGTGAAGCCTTTTAAGGAGGACTCAGAGGAGACAGGCCCCATTCCTGCTTCGGCTGGTGAGCCTCTCCTGCAGAATTCATCCAGACCCTCCATCGGAGTTGTCGGCTTCACAGCCTGCCCTGTGGATTTGGACTCTACATTCCTGCGGTCACGTGAAACACTTTTATAAATTTTATATTTGCAAGTGTTCCCTGTTGATTCTGTTTATCTAGAGAACCCTAACTAATACAGGTTCCATTCACTAGAGTAATTTTCCAGAAGCCTACAACCTCCAGATGGGTCCCTGGTCCAGATAAGTCCTGAAACACAGAGGGCCCAGCCCTCTCCAGAACACCAGATAGTTCCATCTTCCTACCTCATATTGGCAGACTCTTCCATTATGAAAACTTTAGAATGGCCATAGCCTGATACCCCTGAAGAGAGGGATGGAAAGATCAAAGGTGATGGTGGAGTTATACATAGAAGATAGAATTTAACAAATGAATATGAATGCTGAATCATTAAGTTGATATCTCTTTTAGCCGCCAGTAACTTTGAGCAGCTAGAAGAAAACACCTAAAATTGTGGAATTGTAACCCATGTCTAGCTCTGAAATATGTTCTACAACTAATTGTGGTGCAGTGCTTTGAAATTTATTGCTTTTTTGTATATATACTATTTTTCACAAAAAAAGAAAAAAGTTGATTGTGATATAAAAAAATATTTAAGCCTTCTAGCCTCGTATATTCTGAAGCAGCTAGAAGGAAAAAAATCTAAGAGGACCATATGATAGCCCATGACAAACTCTGGGATCTGTCCTGTAACTATTTGTTGAAGAATGCTTTGAAAACTGTTGCATTTCCTTTCTTTGCTTTGTATATATGTTATACTATACCATTAAAAAGTTTTTTAAAAATGGATAGATTGCAGTACTAGTGGTCAATGAGAGGTAGGGGTAAGGAGTATGGGATGAATTTTTTTCTCTTTTCTCTTTATTTCTTTTTCTGGAGTGATGCAAATGTTCTAAAAATGATCAGGTGATGAATACACATCTATGTAATGATATTGTGAGCCATTGATTGTAATACTTTGGATGGACTATACGGTGTGTGAAGATACCTCGATAAAAATATTTTTTTTTAAATGAAATCCAGAAGGCCAATTCTTTGGTTATCTGGTACCTGGTAACTATATAAAGGAGAAGGTGTTGTTTGAACTGTGTTTGGACATTGTTGTGGTTTGTTAAAGCTACCTGAATGCAATATACCAGAAATACTTTAGGAATTTATTAACTTACAATTTATAGTTTTTAGGCCATGAAAATGTCCAACTTAAGGCATCAACAGGATGATACCGGCACTCTGAAGACAGGCTGCTGCCACCCGTGACACCTCTGTCACATGGGAAGGCGCATAGCTGGCATCTGCTGGTCCTTTTCTCCCAGGTTTTGTTGCTTTCTGCTTCTGGTCCCAGAGGCTTCCTCTCTGAGCCTCTGTGGATCCTCTCTAAGTTTAAACAGGGCTTTTGTCTATGAGTTTCACTTAATTTCATCCCTTAGCTTGTATATTTGTTTTTGTCCTTTTATAAAGGACTCCAGCAAGAAGATCAGGACCCCCTAGAATGATATCATTTCCTAGAGTGACATGAGCAATGTACCACAATTAGAAATTTGAGGGCTTTATCCCCCAATCAGCAACATTGAAAAACAGTAGCAACTGACAAAACCTACTTTCCCAGAGTTCTGGAAAACAGTTAAAGGGTTGTGATAAGTGGGAGAGTGCCAAATCAATAAAGGGCAACTTAAAAGTGGTAGTAAAATGGAGCATTGAATAGGGTGTGAGATCTCATTGGTTTGTCCAGGTTAGTGTGTTGCCCCGATATACCCCAGAGTAATTTGGGCAGTAAATAAAGAAGTTTTACAAGTCCCCTTGGGGGGGGACTAAGGAGAAAGAAGGAAATATTCAACTTCCCCATTTGGAGAATTTCTGATATTCTCACAAGTAGTGGTGAAAACCAAATCAATAGGCTGAGCCCTGGATTTTGGGGTTCACCCCTATGAAACTTATTACTGTAAAGAATAGGCTAAGCCTACTTAAAATTAGGCCTAAGGGTCATCCCCAGAGAACCTCTTTTGTTCCTCAGATGTGGCCTCTCTCTAAGCCAACTCATCAGGTGAACTCACTGCTCCCCCCATACATATGGGACATAATTCCCAGGGGTGTAAATCTCCCTGGCAACATGGGATAGAAATCCTGGGATGGGCCAGGACCCAGCATCAAGGGATTGAGAAAGCCTTCTTGACCAAAAAGGGCAAGAGAGAAATGATACAAAATAAAATTTCAGTGGCTAAGAGATTTCAAACAGAGCCAAGAGATTTTCCTGGAGGTTATTCTTATGCATTATATAGATATCCCTTTTTAGTTTATGGTGTATTAGAGTGGCTGGAGAAAAGTTTCTGAAACTGTTGAGCTGTGTTCCAATAGCCTTGATTCTGGAAGATTGTATAAAGATAAAACTTACAGTGTGACTGTAGGATTGTGAAAACCTTGTGCCTGTTGATCCTTTTATCCAGGGTATGGACAGATGAGTAAAAAATATGGTTAAACAATAAATAAATAATAGGAGGGACAAAGGATAAAATAAATTGGGTAGCTGGAAACACTAGTGATTGATGAGAGGGTGGGGTAAGGGATATGGTATGTATGAGGATTTTTCTTTTTCTTTTTTTTCTAGAATGATGCAAATGTTCTAAAAATACTCATGGTGATGAATACACAAATATGTGATGATATTTTGAGTTACTGATTGTACACTATGTGTGGAATGTATGTGTGTGAAGATTTATCAATACAATAGTTTTTTTTAAATAGTGATAAAGCATCGCGGTGCCTTTACTGGCCCTTCCTCACCTCCTTCACTGGCTAGCTGCAAGGCCAAACTCCCAGTCCAGGCCCCTGGTCTTGGTTTTTGAGGGAACAGAGTAGCCCTTCTGTGCATATTAGGATTACATATATCCAGGTGGATACATATATCCAGTTAGGAACTGATCCAGAACATGTATCTCTAGCTCACAGGTTCCAAAACTTGCTCTAGATATAGAAGAAGCTGATAGGGCCACTAAAACACTGTAAGAAAACAATCAAACCACAGGTTCCTGTGGCAAAAGATTACCAGTTGAGACAATACATTCAGACCTGGAGGAAAGACTGAAAATTTCAAGAGGGAGGTTGGGCAAGTTCAAAGGTACACAGGAGAGCTGATTAGACCTTGCTCACAGGCCCAGGAAAACATGCATTATCAGAAAAGATCAGTGAGGACCCCATGCCTTTGTCTCGGGCTTTTTTTTTTTTTTAGGCTCAATGCAAAAACTGGCTAAGCACTGAAGAAGAAAACCACCACAGAGACCATCTTCAAAGACTGACTAAGAGAGGTGTGGTCAATGGTCCTGTTGGCCACTCTAGACCACTGAGGCAAGCAGCCTTGGGTTGGCACAGACCCTGTCTGCTGAGCTGCCACAGACTGGGGGTGGGAGGCCACATAAGCCCTACTCCCCCAAAACACAAGGGGACATGGCCCAATATTAGGCCAGCTATTAACTAGTAAATTTAGACCACTGTGTCCCACTACTTTATCCCAGCCCACACAGGTGCTGCCTATGCCGTGTTTCCACACCACAGAGGCAGAATTGCCAGACGGCTAAAAATGCCCTCTTAGGAATGCAGGGAATGCTTTGCCAAAGCATGCCACCTGTTGAGCAGGCCAGGAAAGTACACTTTGTGGAGCTGAAATAAAGGTTTTTCAGCATCTTTCCTGACCTCTTACCCGCGGCCCTTTGAAGTTAGCCGGCAGTCCCAGCAGTGGCTCCCAGCACTGTTTTTGCTGAGACAACTGTGTTAGTTAGATTCACTTGTCAACTTGGCCAGGTGAGCATACCTAGTCTTGTTGCTGCGGACATAAGTCAACAGTACGTGAACCTCATTTGTTGCTAATTACATCTGCAGTCGGCTAGGAGGCGTGTTTGCTGTAATGAGTGACATTTGACTTAATTGGCTGGTGCTTAAATGAGAGAACGCAACGTAGCACAGCCTAAGCAGCTCGGCATTCCTCATCTCAGCACTTGCAGCTCAGCCCAGGCCTTTGGAGATGCAGAAAGAAGTCACCCTGGGGCAAGCTGTTGGAACCCAGGGGCCTGGAGAGAAGACCAGCAGAGACCATCCAGTGCCCTCCACGTAAGAAAGAGCCTCAGTGGAAAGTTAGCTGCCTTTGCTCTGAAGAACTAACAAAATAAATCCCCTTTTATTAAAAGGCAATCCGTCTCTGGTGTGTTGCATTCCGGCAGCTAGCAAACTAGAACACATACTGATGAACCAAGGACCAAAGAAGAACCTTAAAACAAACCCAATAAATAACAAAAATACCAGGCAAGAAAGAGAAACTGACCTCCAGAATAAACCCATTAAGATAATCATATGCCCAGATATCAGAAAAAAAAAATTACAACCCATTCAAAGACAGGAAAATATGGTCCAGTCAAAGGTACAAATTAAAAAGTCAGAGGAGATACAGAATTTGGAACAACTAATCAAAATGTTCATACAATTCTCCTAACACAATTCAAGGAGATAAAGAAAAATATGGCTAAAGAAATAAAGGATATTAAGACATTTAATGAATATAAACAAGAATTTTAAAGCATGCAAATAAAAACAATAGCACTGATGGGAATGAAAGGCACAATAGATGAGATTAAAACACACTAGAGGCATGTAACAGCAGA
This sequence comes from Myrmecophaga tridactyla, assembly GCA_004026745.1. Lineage (NCBI taxonomy): Eukaryota > Metazoa > Chordata > Mammalia > Pilosa > Myrmecophagidae > Myrmecophaga > Myrmecophaga tridactyla. Next base: position 9,210 of record PVIY010054586.1, read on the forward strand.
TTTGAGCAGGCAAAAGAAAGCATCAGCAACCTAGAAGATACCACATCTGAAATCAAACAGACAAAAAAACAAATAGAGAAAACAATGAAAAAATTGGGGGAGGACCTCAAAGAGTTGAATGACAACACAGAGCACACAAACATATGTGTTTGCGTCTCAGAAGGAGAAGAGTAGAGAAACATGGCAGAAAAAAAGTTTTGAGGAAATAATGGTTTAAAAACTTCCCAACTCTTAAAAAAGACATAAATATACATACCGAGAAAAGCAATGTGCTCCAGGAAGAGTAAATCAAAACAGACCTAATCCAAGATACATGCCACTCAAACTGTCAACTGCCAAGGAAAATGGAGAATTTGAAAACAGCAAGAGAAAAGTGATCCACAACATAAAAAGGAAGCCAAATAATACTAAGTGCTGATTTCTCATCAGGAACCATGGAAACGGGGAAGTTATGGTATGATATATATATATATGGTGTGATATATATATATATATATATATATATATATATATATATATATAATATAAGGTACTGAAAGAGAAAAACTACAAGCCAAAAAATTCTTTTTGTGGCAAAGCTGTCCTTCAAAAATGAGGGTTTAAAATATTAAAAGTTGAACAAAATCTGAGGGAGTTCATCAACAACAGATCTTCTCTACAAGAAATAGGGGAATCTAAAGAGATTCCTGTAGGGTGAAAGGAAAAGACAGGAGGAAAAGGCTTGGAGAAGTATGGACAATGAGAATTACCAGGGGGTAACTAAAAGGGTAAAGAGAGAGGGGGGGAGAGAGAGAGAGAGAATATATAACAAATAAAAACCAAAGGAAAAAATGGTTGAAGTAAGTACTACCTTTATGGTTATAACATTGAATGTCAATGGATTAAATTCCCCAATCAAAAGACACAGATTGGCAAAACGGATAGAGCATGATCCACCATATGCTGTTTACAAGAGACTTATGTTAGACTTGAAGACACAAATAGGTTGAAAATAGAAGGTTGGAAAAATATAATCCATGCAAATGCCAACAAAAATAGAGCTTGGATAGCTATACTAATATTGGACAAAATAGACTTTAAATGCAAAACTGTTACAAGAAACAACGAAGGACATGATCTCTTAATAAAAGGAGCAATCCACTAAGAAATAACAATCATAAATATTTATGTATCTAACCATGGTGCCCCAAAATACATGAAGCAAACGCTGGCAAATCTGAAGGAAGAAATAGATATTTCTACAATAATAGTTGCAGACTTCAATATATCACTCTTATCAATAGATAGAACTTCTAAATAGAGGACCAATAAGAAAACAGAGATCTTGAATAATATGATATATGAACTAGACCTAACAGATATATACAGAGCCTTGCACCCCAGAACAGCAGGACATATAGTCTTCTCAAGTACACATGGGTCATTTTCCATGACAGACCACATGATGGGTCACAAAACATGTGTCAATAAATCATACAAAGCACTTTCTCTGATCATAATGGATTGAAGCTGGAAATCAACAAAAGGCATAGAAATGGAAAATTCAAACATATATGGAAGTTAAACAACATACTCTTAAGCAATCAGTGGGTCAAATAAGAAACTGCAAGGGAAATCAATAAGTATCTAGAGACAATGAAATGGGAACACACAACATACCAAAAATTATGGGATACAAAAAAGGCAGTGCTGAGAGGGAAATTTATATCCGAAGGCTTATATTTAAAAAGAAGAAATAACCCTGATACATTCCAGAGTATGTTAGACAATAAAAAAGTATTTGCAAGGTCCCTTGAGTTCTGGAGAAAAAAATATGAAACTATTAAACTTTCCCACCTGTTGTAGTTTGCTAGCTGCCAGGATGCAGCACACCAGGGAAAGACTGGCTTTCAATAAAAGGGGATATATTTAGTTAACATATATTTCTCAGAGGAAAGGCAGCTAACTTTCAACTGAGGTTCTTTCTTACATGGGAAGGCACAGGGTGATCTCTGCTGGCCTTCTCTCCAGGCCTCTCGGTTCCAACGACTTTCCCCAGGGTGATTCCTTTCTGCATCTCCAATAGGCCTGGGCTGAGCTGAGAGTGCTAAGATGAGGTATGCTGAGCTGCTTGGGCTGTGCTACATTGAGCTCTCTCATTTAAGCACCAGCCAATTAACTCAAACATCATTCATTGCAGCAGGCACACCTCCTAACTGACTGCAGATGTAATCAGGAACAGATGAGGTTCACATGTCATTGGCTCATGTCCGCAGCAATATATCTAGGCAACTTCACCTTGCCAAGTTGACAACTGAATCTAACTACCACACCACCTGAAAAATTTCTGCTACTTTCTCAAGCATTAGAGACTCCCAGGCTAATAGGCCAGTCCTTGGTCTTGAGCCTGGATCTTATGAAATTCATTTCTGTAATGAGGAAGCTAAACCTACCTATAATTATATCCAAGAGTCACTTCCAGAGAACCTCTTTTAATTGCTAATATGTGGCCTCTCTCTCTCAAAGCCCAACTCTGAAAATAAATGCATCATGGCCCTATATAGGGCACAACTTCCAGGGTTGTAAGTCTCCCTAGCAATGTGGGACATGGCTTGAGCCTGGACCTGTAGGACTGACAATGCCTTCTTGACTAAAAAAGACAAAAGAAATCTAATAAATAAGGTTGCGATGGCTTGGAGATTTCAAATAGAGTTGAAAAGCTATTCTGGAGGTTACTCTTATGAAAGCACCCACAAAATATTGCAAATTGCCATGGTATGCCAAGCCACAATCAACAGTATTACTGAAAACCCTAAAGAATATCCAGGGCTGTATCTGAGACTCTGTAGTAGTCTTAGTTTATTTTTCAGGAAATTAAATCCTCTAGTTTTTTCCTATACCAGAGAAGCCCTGAAACCCAGAGGTGCCAGTCTCTCCAATAACATCAACCAGTTGCATCCCCATACCCCATAACATTGACATCTGTTCTCAACAAGAAGAATTTAGAATAGTCATCACCAAATATCCCTAAAGATTGAAAGAAGGATCAAATTAGAGGGGGGAGTGCTAAAGAGAAGATAGGATTTAATAAATGAGTATGACTACTGAATCATTAAATTGATATTTCTTTTTGGTCTCCAATGTATTTGAGCAACTAGAAAGAAACACCTCAAAGTGTGGAACTGTGACCCATACCATACTTTGAAGTTTGTTCTATAACTACTTGTTAAACTGTACTTTTAAATCTATCTCTTTTCTGCATATACAGTATATTTCACAATAACAAAAATGTTTAAGAAGAAAAAACTAAAATCAAAGATCTAACTGCACCCTTGAGGGAGCTAGGAGAAAAACAGCAAACTAATCCCAAACGAGCAGGACAAAAACAACAAAGACTGGAACAAAAATAAAGGAAATTGGGAATAAAAAAAATGATAATAATAAATTGATTTTTGACAAGGTCTCATATCCATTCAACTGGGTAAGAATAGTCTCTTCAATAAGTGGTATTAGGAGAAATGGATATCCATATGCAAAGGACTGAAACATTACCTCACAGCTTATACAGAATTAATTCAAAATGAATCAGAGACCTAAATATAAAAACCAGGTCTACAAAACTCCTAGAAGAAAGTGTAGTGAAGTTTCTTCAAGATCTCATGGTAGGCGATGATTTCTTAGACTTTATACTCAAAGCACAGGAAATGAAAGAAAAAATAGACACATGGGACCTCTTAAAAATTTAAAAACTTCCGTGCATCAAAGGAGTTTGTCTTGAAAGTGAAAAGACAACCTACTCAATGGAAAAAGTTGGAAATCATATATATCCAGAATATATAAAGAACTACAACTCAGTCATAAAAAGACAACCCAATTAAAATATGAGCAAAACAGAGCCCCCAGTCTTGGGGTTTGTTCATATGAAACTTAACCCCACAAAGGATGAGTCAAGCCTACTTAAAATTAGGCCTAAGAGTCACCCCAAGAGAACCTCCTTTGGACAAATAGTGTATGGTCTCACTGATATGAACTGACATTAGTGAATAAACTTGGAATATTTCATTGGTAACAGAGACCATCAGGAGATAGAAATAGGGTAAGACATTGGATAATTGAAGCTGAAGTGATACAGACTGTGCAACAGGACTGAATGTAAAAACCCAGAAATGGACAGCACAATACTACCTAACTGTAATACAATTTTGTTAAAACACTGAATGAACCTGCAAGTGAGAATGATAGCAGGAGGAGGGCTGGGGGCATAAAAGAAATCAGAAAGAAAGATAGATGTTAAAGATTGAGATGGTATAATCTAGGAATGCCTAGAGTGTATAATAATAGAGACTAAAAGTACAAATTTTAAAAATGTTTTTGCATGAGGAAGAATAAAGGAATGTCATTACTGCAGGGTACTGAAAATAGATGGTAATTAATATTTTAAAATGTGACCTTATTGTGAGACTAAAGCAAAAAATGTTTATTTGGTACAAAATTTATATTTTGACTAGTGCATTTCCTAATATAACTTATGTAGATAGTTTGATTGAACACCGTGAGTACTTGGAATCTCAGGTAGGACATGAGATTTTGTTGGTTTGTCCAGAGTGATGCCCCGATGAATCCCAGAGTGATTCGATCAGTGAGTGGAAAAGTATTTGCAAAGCCCCCTTGGGGGAATGGTGAGAACGGGGAGAAATTCAACTTCCCCAAGTTGAATTCTTGATATTCTCACAAGCAGTGTGGACAACCAAAGCTATAGGCAGAGCCCCCAGTCTTGGGGTTTGTTCATATGAAACTTAACCCCACAAAGGATAGGTCAAGCCTACTTAAAATTTAGGCCTAAGAGTCACCCCCAGGAGGGTCTCTTTTGTTGCTCAGATGTGGCCTCTCTCTCCAGCCAACATGATGAGCGGTCTCACCCTCTCTGCGTGGGACATGACTCCCAGGGGTGTGGACCTTCC
>PVIY010054587.1:0-14139 GCA_004026745.1 Myrmecophaga tridactyla
ACATGGAAAACCTCATCAAAAATCAAATCAATAAATAGGGAGGATATAAAGAAGGCAAGTGATGAACAAAAAGAAGAAATCAAAAGTCAAAAAAAGCAAATCACAGAACCTATGGGAATGAAAGGCACAGTAGAAGAGATGAAAAAAACAACAGAAACCTACAATGTCAGATTTCAAGAGGCAGAAGATAGGGTTAGTGAACTGGAGGACAGGACATCCGAAATCCAACAAGCAAAAGAAAATATAGGGAAAAGAATGGAAAAATATGAGCAGGGACTCAGGGAATTGAATGACAACATGAAGCGCACAAATATACATGTTGTGGGTGTCTCAGAAAGAGAAGAGAAGGGAAAAGGAGGAGAAAAATTAATGGAGGAAATTATCACTGAAAATTTCCCAACTCTTATAAAAGACTTAAAATTACAGATCCAACAAGTGCAGCATACCCCAAACAGAATTGATCCAAACAGACATATTCCAAAACACTTACTAATCAGAATGTCAGATGTCAAAGAGAAAGAGAATCTTGAAAGCAGCAAGAGAAAAGCAATCCATCACATACAAGGGAAGCCGAATAAGATTATGCGTAGATTTCTCAGCAGAAACCATGGAGGCAAGAAGCCAGCGGTATGACATATTTACGATACTAAAAGAGAAAAACTGCCAACCAAGAATTCTATATCCAGCTAAACTGTCCTTCAAAATGAGGGGGTAATTAAAACATTTTCAGACAAAAGATCACCGAGAGAATTTGTGAACAAGAGACCAGCTCTGCAAGAAATACTAAAGGGAGCAGTAGACACAGATAGGAAAAGACATCAGAGAGAGGTGTAAAGAGTGTAGAAATGAAGGCTATCAGAAAAGGTAAAAAGAAGAATTAGATATGACATATAAAATCCAAAGGGCAAAATGGCAGAAGAAAGTACTGCCCTTACAGTAATAACACTATATATTAGTGGATTACACTCCCCAATCAAAAGACATAGACTGGTAGAACAGATTTAAAAACAGGACCCATCTATATGCTGTCTACAGGAGATGCATTTTAGATCCAAGGATAAACATAGGTTGAAAGTGAAAGGTTGGGAAAAGATATTTCATGCAAACAACAATCAGAAAAGAGTAGGAGTAGCTTTACTAATATCCAACAAATGAAATTTCAAATGTAAAACAATTAAAAGAGACCAAAAAGTACAGTATGCATTAATAAAAGGAACAATTCAACAAGAAGACATAACAAACATAAATATTTATGCACCGAGCCAGAGTGCTCCAAAATACATGAGGCAAACACAGAAAACACTGAAAAGACAAATAGACACTTCTACCATAATAGCTGGAGACCTCAATTCCTTGATCTTATCAAAGGACTGAACATCTAGACAGAGGATCAATAAAGAAACTGAGACTTTAAATAATACATTAAATGAACTAGGCTTAACAGACATTTACAGAACATTACACCTCACAACAGCAGGATACACCTTTTTCTCAAATGCTCATGGATCATTCTCAAGGATAGATCATATGCTGGGTCACAAAGCAAGTCTCAATAAATTTAAAAAGATTGAAATCATACAGAACACCTTCTCGGATCATAATGGAATTAAGCTGGAAATCAATAACAGGCAGAGGGACAAAAAATTCACAAATATATGGAGGCTCAACAACACACTCTTAAACAACTAGTGAATCAAGGAAGAAATTACAAGAGAAATCAAGAAATTTCTCAAGGCAAATGAAAATGAAAATGCAACGTATCAAAATTTATGGGATGCAGCAAAGGCAGTGCTAAAGGGAAATTTATTGCCCTAAATGCCTATATCAAAGATGAAGAAAGAAAAATTACGGAATTAACTGTTCACTTGGAAGAACTAGAGAAAGAACAGCAAACTAACCCCAAAGCAAGCAAAAGTAAAGAAATAACAAAGATGAGATCAGAAATAAATGAAATTGAGAACATGAAAACAATCGAGAAAATCAATTTTCTATGAGAAAATCAGTAAGACTGATGGACCCTAGCAAGGCTGACAAAAAGAAGAGAGAAGACGCAAATAAATAAAATTAAAAAATGGAAGAGGAGATATAACCATTGACCCCCACAGAAATAAAGGAAGTAATGAGATACTATGATCAACTTTATGCTAATGAACTAGACAAAGTAGATGAAATGGACAACTTCCTAGAGGCATGAACAACCACTATTGACTCAAGAAGAAATAGATTACCTCAATAAACCAATCACAAGTAAAGAAATTGAATTAGTCATTAAAAGTTCCCAAAACAGAAAAGTCCAGCACCAGATGGCTTCACATGTGAATTCTACCAAACATTCAAGAAAGAATTACTTATCAATCCTGCTCAAACTCTTCAAAAAAACTGAAGAGGAGGGAAGGCCACCTAATCGCTCTATGAAGCCAACATCAACCTCATACCAAAGCCAGACAAAGATACTACAAGAAAAGAAAATTACAAACCAATCTCTCTAATGAATATAGATGCAAAAATCTTCAACAAAGAAAATAGATGGCAATTAATATTTTAAAACTTTAACTTATGTGTAAGACTAAAGCAAAAAACATTTGGTACAAAATTTATATTGTGACTAGTGCATTTCCTAATATAACTTATATGGACAGCTTAATTGAACACCATAAGTACATGGAACCTTGAATAGGGCATAAGATTTTGTAGGTTTGACCAGAGTGATGCCTTGATAAATCCCAGAAGGATTTGAACAGTGAATAAAAAAGTATTTGCAAAGTCCCTTTGGGGGAATGGTGAGAAAGGGGGAAAATTCAACTTCCCCAAGTGGAAAATTCTTGATATTCTCACAAGCAGTGGGAACAATCAAAGCAATAGGCTGAGCCCCTAATCTTGGGGTTTGTTCATATGAAACTGAACCCCGCAAAGGATAGGCTAAGCCTACTTAAAGAGTCACCCCCAAGAGAGCCTCTTTTGTTGCTCAGATGTGGCCTCTCTCTCTCAGCCAACATAACAAGAAAACTCACTGCCCTCCCCGCTCTCTACATAGGACAATGACTCCCAGGGGTGTGGACCTTCCTGGCAACGTGGGACAGAAATCCTAGAATGAGCTGGGACTCAGCACTGGGGGACTGAGAAGACCTTCTTGACCGAAAGGGGGAGGAGAGAAATGAGACAAGGTAAAGTGTCAATGGCTGAGAGATTTCAAACAGAGTCGAGAGGTTGTCCTGGAGGTTATTCTTACACATTAAGTAGATATCACCTTGCTATTCAAGATGTAATAGAGAGGCTGGAGGGAACTGCCTGAAAATGTGGAGCTTTGTTCCAGTAGCCATGTTTCTTGAAGATGATTGTATAATGATATAGCTTTCACAATGTGACTATGTGATTGTGAAAACCTTGTGTCTGATGCTCCTTTTATCTACGATATTGACATATAAGTAAAACATATAGATTAAAAATAAGTAAACAAATGGGGGGAGAATGTTAAAATAAATTGAGTAAAAAATTTTATTTCTTTTTCTGGAGTGATGCAAATGCTCTAAAAAATGATCATGGTGATGAATACACTACTATGTGATGATATTGTGAGCCACTGATTGTACTCCATACATGGAATGTTTGTATGTTGAGAATGTTCATGTTTGTATGTTGTTTGGGTTTGATAATACAAAATAAATTTTTAAAAAACTATGAACAATTATTTATCTGATTACATTTTCCAAAACTACATTTCAAAGGTGGTATGCTAATTTTTGATGCCGGCAGAACATATATGAGAGAACCAGGATTACCATGCGACCATCAACATATTATAGCAAATTTGTTTTACTAATTTAATAGGTAATCTCGTTTTAACTGTTTGTTCCTCTTTGCCATTTTTAGTCCTTGTTAAGTAGCTTATACTGAATAATTTACTAATTATCCTATCAACTCTGCATACCATGAATGCCTAATGAACATGAAATGTGTGCAAAATCCCTTTAATGGGGGATACAAAGGGAAACAAAATGAGTTGGGCCAAGGATTTTATGTAGGGTAAGACAAGGAAACATTTTAATTCAAGTTCACATTATGATTAGATTTAAGAAAACTACAAAGTATTTTATAAAGGTTCAAAGGAGGGGAAAGATGGCAGTGTTTGAGCTGGCTCTTAAAAGACCGGCATAATTTCCATTGGCAAGGGTGTGGCAAGAGTGAAATGAAGGCTGAGTGAAATAACACAGCACATTCCAGGACTATGTGGCTTGAGTACAAAGTGGCTGGGGACAGACTGGTGAGAGAACAACATACACGGTGCTCTAGGAACACAAAGAGGACCCTTTAAACAGAGTCAGTGACCATGTGAACTGAGGGGGCAGGATTTCCCACAGGGCAAACCACATACAAAAAGACACAAAGACATGAATTATCATGAGCCATTCAGGGAGCTACATGCAATCCAATTTGGCTAAAGTGAAGGGTTCGTGCGGGAAGGAGGCAGATGATGCTTAAAACAAACAAACAAACAAAAAGGCATAAACCTGTCTGTGAAGGACCTTGTATGTCAGCATAAAGCATTTCAACTTTCTTCCAAAGGAAACTGAGCAACTGAAGCATCTTTTAGTATAAAAATGAGACAGACTGATTTAAAAAAAATTACTCTAACAACAATACGGAGTTTAGAGACATGTTTTCATTCAATAAGTATTTATCAGGCACCTACTAAATGCTTGACTCTATACTAGCTGTTAGAGACTCTATACAGAGTCCAGTCAACAGGTAAGTAGCTTGATACCCAATATCAATAGAGGACAGCTAAGGGACTGTTTGCCCAACAGTGCCTTCTGGGAACTGCTCCTCCTAACTGGTTTGGAAACTGTCCTTTTTTTCTAAGAACTCTTAGAAGATTAAGCCAAAATTAGCTCCTGCAGGGTCAACCAGAGCTATTCCCCAGTATTCTTCAAACTGGAACTGAAAGTTGCCGTGGTAGTTAGATTCAGTTGTCAACTTGGCCAGGTGAGCGTACCTAGTTTTGTTGCTACAGACATGAGCCAATGGTACGTGAACCTCATCTGTTGCTGATCTACATCTCAGTCGGCTAGGAGGCGTGCCTGCGGCAATGAAGGACATTTGACTTAATTGGCTGATGCTTAAATGAAAGACCACAAAGTAGCACAGCCTAAGCAGCTCAGCATTCCTCATCTCAGCACTTGCAGCTCAGCCCAGGCCTTTGGAGATGCAGAAAGAAGTCACTCCGGGGAAAGTTGATGGAACCCAGGGGCCTGGAGAGAAGACCAGCAGAGACCATCCTGTGCCTTCCACGTAAGAAAGAACCTCAGTGGAAAGTTCGCTGCCTTTCCTCTGAAGAACTAACAAAATAAATCCCCTTTTATAAAAAGCCAATCCGTCTCTAGTGTGTTGCATTCCAGCAGCTAGCAAACTAGAACGGTTGCCCTTTCTCCAATGGTAGAAGATCAAGGGTAAAACATGAAGAAACTGGTTATGTGATGAGAGATAATGAAGCTAGGACAGAAAAGCAATTAAGAGACAAGTCAGAGTGTCCCATGGCACTCAAGTGCCTGATTCCAGTCATTCTAAGACCTAGATCTCCTTCCCCTACCCTGTGGGTTTGTTTATTCCATCATTCAGTATAACAAAGTGTACAGAAGGAAAAGCAGGCTGCAGTATGTATTATCTGTATTTGTATAAAGTTTGAGATAGATACTTATGAGATGTAGGCAGCTGAACATTTGGGTCAAAAAAAAAAAAAAAGATTTGGTCACCATTTGCATATTGCTTATAGGTGGTAGTTGAAGCCTACCTGCCTAGTCTGGACAAAATCACCAAGGAAGAACATATAAAGCAAGAAATAATCACAAGGAACTGAAGCCAGAGAACACAAACATTAACGGGGGCAGCACTGGAACAGCAAATTGAGAGATGGGAGACAGTAGAATAACAAAAAGAATTCAGATTTTAAGTCTTGCTCTGCTGATTCAAAATGATTACTCTGATATTCCTCATTTTGAGCCTGTATTCAGCCTGTATTTTTGGATCAGGTATAATACCCAATTGTTTCCTGACCTGACTGTGCTACCAATCCAGATTCTGTCACTATATTGAGGAAGTTTATGATGAGGATGATGACGATGAAATAACAACACTGCAACTAAAGCAGCAGCAACTAACACTGAAAGCAATACGCCAGTTAACACTATAGGAACTCACATGTATTAACCCTCAATTACACCAGTAGTCTCCTAACTGGCCCCGTTTCAACCTTTGCCCCCCTTATCATCTCTACTCTTCACAGCAGTCAGAGTGTGTGAGTGTGTGACTCTTAAAACAAATCGCGCCACACTAACCGTTCAAAACCTTCCAGTGACTTCCCACCTCACACAGAATAAAACCCAGTCCTTCAGAAAGCCAGAAGGAACAGCCAGAGGCTGAACATCAATGGAATCCAGAAGCGAAGGGAAAAGCCAGGATAAGCCACCATGTACCTTGCCATGTGTCAGAGGAGCCAAGGACCAAGGATCTGGCCAGAATGCCAGTCCTTGGGAATAAAGCATTGCCTTGATGACCTCTTGATTTGGGCTTCTCCTAACCTCAAAACTACAAGCGAATAAATTCCTACTGTTCAAACATTAAAAAAAAAAAAAAAAAAAGAAAGAAAGAAAAGCCCAGTTTTTCTTATGCTTAAAACCCTACTCTGACAACCGGCTACCTCTGAAATTATTTCCCATCACTCTTCCCCTTACTCACTCCTGCTTTAGCTGCACAAGCCTTCCAGGATGCCAAAAGCTATCCTCTCCTCAGAGCCTCTGCACTTGTTCTTTCTACATGGAACTCTTCCCTCCAGATAGCATGACAGCTCGTTCTCTTACTTCCTCAGCTCTCTGTCCAAATATCTCCTTATCAGAGAGGACTTCCCTGTTAACTGGATAGAAAAAGAGCAAGAAACTACCATAATCAGCCCCACTATAATCAGCCCCTGGCACAAATATTATTTGTACACTGCCTGTGTCTCATGACTAGAATGTAAGTTCCAGGATAGAGCCTCTCAATAACCCTATAGGAACTATTATTCTATTTTCAGACAGAGAAACTAAGGGGCAGAATGATTAAAAAATGTATTCTTGGATGAATCACTAGTGTACACAGAGCCAAGCTGAATGAACCCCATGCCTGCCCGCTAACCACCTTACATACTGTCTCTGATAGTTTCACAGGTCCCTGACTTCGATTCTAGAACATTTTCTGTGAACAAATTCCACATGCTGAGAAGCACTAAGACAGTAAAAAGTTTGAACTCAATTATGTTCCTCTTTTATTTTTAGCAGTATGAAGAGCCAGGAAACATTTTTAAAATAATAAATTAAAACATACAAGGTACCTGGACTTTCATCTATCTGATAGTCAGCTTATTTTTTCTTGTTTACACCCATAGAAATTCAAACAAGATGAAAGGATTTCATGAAATTAGAAGTTTTAGTACACGACATGATAGTTTTGGTATATGATACCAAACTACTTTTCCAAGACCTTTTTTATATATAATATTCTACTTCAGGAATAAAACTTAACTTGATCTTTAAAATAGCCATCAAAATTTTCTGAAGTATAATGCCAAAGGAAGAACATGGTTTCTACCTGGAAAACACCCAATAAATACAGCATCGTATGTAGAGTAAAATCATGAAGGAAGGTAAAACCTCCATAACATTTCTCTGAATTCTTCTCCTACCCTTCAGATTATTCATTTCCTATTTTCCTGGTTATTCTTTCATCCCATAGCTCATTCTCGTGAGTTCTACTTTTCAAAATACAGTTCTCAAAAAAAAAATACAGTTCTCAGTCAACAGGTTTTCACCTGATATCCAACCACTTCGTACTAGACCTCATCCACTTTTCCTTTCTGCTTTTTCAGCCATTTTTATTTAAATTTTGTGTTCAATGCAAATCAGTTCCATAACACGAGAAGTTACTATGAATCAAAGCATAAATACACAAACACAATGTACAATCCAAAACAGATGTAAAGCATAAAGATATGAAGCAAAACTGTCCATTCACACACAGTAACTTGAGATTTATTGACCTGGTTGTTCGTGTTTAGGTTTCTAAAGATGGGGGAAAAGCTACTGTGGCCATATTAGATATTGGAAAACAACTAAGCATTGGTATGTGATCATGTAAACAAAAAAATTTATGGGATGTCTATTTTTAAAAAGGCTTCTGTGCACTGAGGCAGTTGTAAAAGATGTACTTTGCAGAATCAAGCCAACTTTAGGCTTAGGAACAAGTTCTAACTATATAAAAATATTAGCTGATGGAGTGTTTCAAGTGTGGCTCTTCTGGTTCATAAAGTTAAAATAAGTATTTACAGACAGTGTTTGTGAATTTAATGCAGGATAGGTTCCAGTCTTCACTTCCCAAATACTGGATTTACATTATTTTTAACTCCCTCATATTTGCCTTTTAAATTTCAAGACCTGTCAATTTTACTTTCAAAACAGATGCAGAAACAAAGAAGCAGCATTTTGAAATTGGTTTCTATACTCTTTGGAATTAGTTTAGCTAAATGAATCTGGTGCTGTTGTTAGACGAGAAAGTGATGCCAAGATTTATTCATTATGCTTGCTTTGGGGGGCTAGATTCTAATACAATATTGCACTGGCACATGGCAATTACTACATAAAAAGTCAAATACAGTATCAAATCCAAAATCCAGAAATAAGAGTTCAGTTTCCAAGAGAACAGTGATAGCTTAACAATAAAAAACTTTCATCTAGGGTTTATCAGCATTAAATTAGTTTTGGTGAAACAGTACATGGAGAATTTACAGTAACACCTAGAGGTTCTTTCTAATGTACCTATAAACAAAATCATGGAAGCTTTTATGTTACCCTAACATTTCATGTCCCTATATATTCAATGTACTAGATAAAAACTGAATCTCCATTCTGCATCCCATTGTTTCTCTCTAGAAAAGAGAAAATCTATTTGTTTTTCAAGGTAGAGTTTTAAGTGCCCATATCACTTTTAAGGAAATCATCTCTTCACTTTGGATGTTGTCGCTCTTCATCTTCTACATGAAATTCCAGCACATTTAATATTGGCATTCAGACTTCCAGGAAGATGGCCGAATAGAGTAGCTTGACATTAGCTCTGCTCCACGAGATTAGTCCCTTCTCCCAGTTAGAGAAGGGACCAAAGGGCTACTGAAACAGCGATTCAGGACTGCGGCTGACCTGGAAGAGCCTTCTATACCTCAGAGGGCACCCTGGTTGCAGAGGCAGGAAGCTGGAGCCTGGCTCATAGGCACAGAGCCCACAGGAGTGCACAGGGGGAGACAGGGTCTAGGAAGTAAGCCAGGGCGCATTCCTTGGGCCCACTAACCTCACCAGCACAGCCCCATGACCATAACCCCACATCCTATGCAACTGAACCCAGTCACCACGCTCCAGGTGCCCCTACCCCACCAGCCCCCAGCACATGTACCTGCCCAACATCGCCACCCCAAATGCAGCCCAACCACCTCTCCTGTACCCCTCCCGAGCACTATCTCCCCCTCCCTGTTCCCTGCAGGCTATTGCCAGTACATAAACGCTGTACGCACTAACCTCCATACCCAGGCTACACCTACCTCCCTGTCATAGTGCCATAAATTGATGCGCAGAGCTCGGGGGTGTCGTAAAGCCTCACCACACCCCACACCCCCGAGCCCTGCGCATCAATTTATGGCACTCCTAGGCCCACACATGCACACAGGCCCCCAATCCCATCATTCAGCTCTGGGAACCACATTTTACAGCAATCCTAGAACCATGCATGTGCACAGCCCTCAGCCTCACTTTCCAGCTCTGAGAAAGTGCCAACCTGCACAGCTGGGTCACATCTGCTCTCCTTCCATGAAAGGGTAACACTGACCTGCTGTCACAGCTCTATGCATGCATACAAAGTGCCGGTGCCTTAGACCAGCACACATCAGGGTTATGCCCCCCAGACCGGTGCACATGCACAACTATATCCTCCCTGGCCACTGGGCACCCATGTTCACAAACATCAGTGTAACACTCCCAACCTGCATCTATACCTGCCCTGAAACAAATCACTGTACTGAGTGCCCCACCCTGTACCATGCTCCCTGCTGTATAACCATCCTGCAAACACAAGGCCCTAGATTACCGAAGAAAATCAACTCCCAAGGTAAATCAATCAAGATATTTACATGCCACAAAGACAGCAGAAGATCACTAAGCATATCACAATGCAGACAGATATAGCCTTGCCTAATGACCAAATTCAAACACCAGAAGAGACACAGATGTTCGAACTAATCAAAGATGTTCATACCACTCTACTTAGTAAAATAAGTGGGATAGCAAATGACATGAAGGAAATCAAGAAGACAACAGAAGAGCATAAAGAGGAATTACAAAGAATAGATAAAAAATAGCAGATATCACAAAGATTAAAGACTGCTGACCAAATAAAGAACATACTAGAGGCACATAACACCAGATTTGAAGAGACAGAAGAAGGAATAAGTGATATAGAGGACAGGAGAACTGACTTTCAAGACTCAAAATAGCAACAGGCAAAAAAGATGGAAAAAACTGAATTGGATCTCAGGGAAATGATAGACGAAACAAAGCACACAAATATAAGAATCACTGGTGTCCCAGAGGGAGAAGAGAGAAGTAAAGGGCTAGGAAGAGTAGTTGAGGATATAACGTGGGAAAACTTCCCAAACCTCATAAAGGACATAAATGTACAAGTCAAAGAAGCCCAAGCGAACTTCAAACAGAATAAATCCAAATAGGTCTTCCCCAAGACACATACTAATCAATCTGTCAAATGTTGAAGAGAAGCAGAAAATCCTGAAAGAGGCAAGAGAAAAATAATCTACTACATACAAGGGAAACCAAATAAGACTGAGTTCAGACTACTCAAGTAGCACCCTGAAGGCGAGAAGGCAGTGGTATGACATATTCAAGATCCTGAAAGAGAAAGACTTCCAGCCAAGAATTCTGCACCCAGCCAAATTGTCCTTCAAAATTGAGGGCGAGATTAAAGTTTTCACAAAGAGGTCCTGAAAGAATTTGTCAACAAGAGACTGGCCCTACAAGAAATACTAAAAGGAGTTCTGCCAGCTGAAAGAAAAAGACAGGGAAGGGTGGTCTGGAGGAGGGTACGGAACAGAAGAGTACCACTAAGGTTAATTTAAAGAATACAAAGAGAAAGAGGGAAAAGAATAAATAGATCGGACAAATGAAATAAAAAAGATAAGATGGTGGATTCAAGAAACGCCTTTTCAGTAATAACTTTGAATGGTAACGAACTAAACTTACCAATTAAAAGATACAGATTGGCAGAATGGATTAAGAAACATAATCCAGCTATATGCTGCTTACAAGAGACTCATCTTAGACACAAGAATACAAATAGATTGAAAGTGAAAGGATGGAAAAACATTCTCCATACAAGCTGTAACTATAAGAAAGCAGGAGTAGCTATACTAATGTCAGACAAAATGGCCTTTAAAGGTAAAGACATCCTAAGAGACAAAGAAAGACACTATATATTAATTAAAGGTATATCATTCACCAAAAAGATAAAACAATCATAAATGTTTATGTCCCAATCAAGGAGCTCCAAAGTAAATGAGACAGACATCAGCAAAACTGAAGAGAATGATAAATGTTTCAACAATAATAGTAGGAGACTTCAATACACCACTCTCCTCTATAGACAGAACGACCAGACAGAAGATCAACAAGGAAACAGAGAAGTTAAATTATTTAATGAATTATACCTAACAGACATATATAGGTCATTGAACCCCAAAGCACAAGGATACACATTCTTCTCTAGTGCCCATAGAACATCTCCAGGATAGTTCATATGCTAAGGCACAAAACAGGTCTTTATAAATATAAAAATATTGAAATTATTCAAAGCACTTTCTCTGATCATAATGGGATGAAGGTGGATCTCAATAGCCACCAAAAAAGAAGAACATTCACAAATATATGGAGATTAAATAACACACTCTTAAACAACCACTGGGTCAAAGAAGAAATTGCTAGAGAAATCAGTAGCTATCTGGAGATAAACGAAAATGAAAATACAACTTACCAGAACTTATGGGATGTGGCAAAGGCTACTGAGAGGGAAATTTATTGCCCTAAATGCCTACGTTAAAAAACAAGAAAGAGCAAAAATCAAGGAAAGAGCACACTGGAGGAACTTGAGAAAGAACAGCAAACTAACCCCAAAGCAAATAGAAGAAGATAAACAAAGATTAAAGCACAGATAAATGAATGGGAGAACAAAAGAACAACAGAAAGAATCAATAAAACCAAAAGTTGATTCTTTGAGAAAATCAATAAAATTGATGGGCCACTAGCAAGACTGACAAAGAAAAAGAGAGGATGCAAATAAACAAAATCAGAAATGAGAAGTGGTACATTACTACAGAAGCTGAAGAAATAAAAGAAATCATAAAAGGGTATTATGAACAAACTACATGCTAACAAACTATACAACTTAAGTCAAACGGACAAATTTCTAGAGACACACATACATGCTACACTGACTCAGGAAGAAACAGAAGATTCAACAAACCAATCACAAGTAAAGAGATTCAATCAGTCATCAAAAACTTCCTACAAAGAAAAGCCCAGGGCCAGATAGCTTCAAAAGGGAATTTTATCAAACATTCCATAAAGAACTAAAACGAATCCTGCTCAAAATTTTCCAAAAAATTGAGGAAAAAGGAACTGTACCTAAGTCATTTGATGATGCTAATATCATTTTAATACCAAAACTGGGTAAAAATGCTATAAGAAAGGAAAACTACAAACCAATCTCCCTAATGAACATAGATGCAAAAATTCTCAATAAAATATTAAACAGGGGCCTAGATTGCAAGCGTTGAGAGCAGACACATTAAGTCTGGAGTGGTGATTATTATTGCTGGAATTTGAGAGGCTTTTTTTTATATATATAACCTGATATTTAGAGATAAGAACGAAGCCAAACAGGTTGGGGTTAAAGTAATTCAGAACATAGGGGTAAGGAAGACAGAGTCTATATTTTAGAATCACACATACTCTTTGGGACCAATGGAAGAAAGGTTTATTTGGCCTGGAACTGAAATTTTCTGTAGTGCATAATCTAATTCAACCTATCTGTATAGCTCATTTGAACAACTGAAACACAGGGAGCCCAGAATAAGAAAAAGGTCCTTAATCCTGTATAGATTATTGTAATGCCTGGAAACATCCTAGAGTATATTAAGCAGATAATCAGAAAGTACTGGCAAAGTCCCCTGAGGAATGGGACAAAAATATGGAACTATTAAACCTTACCATCAGGGAATGCGCTGATACTGCGTCAAACTTAAGGGACATCCAAATCAATAGGCCATGCCCTCAGCCAGGAGGCTTACTCTAGTGAAGCTTACATAGGTAGCGGAAAAGCTTAGACTACTTACAGGCATCCCTAAGAGTTATTTCTGAAGGAACTCTGTTGCTCAGATGTGTTGCTCAGTATCTCTAAGCCCAAATCTGCAAATGAAATCACATGGGACATGACAGCCATGGGTGAAAGTCTCCCTGGCAATGTGGGAGATGACTCCCAGGGATGAATCCAGACCTGGCACAGTGATATCAACAATTCCATCCTGACCAAAAGGGGGAAAAGAAAGAATCGGCAGCAGAGCGAATTCAAATAGAGTCAAGAGGCTACTCTGGAGGTTGCTCCTAGGCAAGCTTCAGGTAGATCTTGCTACCTATCACAATCTGCCAACCCCCAACCAGGACCATTCCAGCCAATCCTAAAGAATACCTAGGGCAATATATAAGATTCCACTTCCAGGCCCTGGAATAACTTTCCAGAAACCTACAATCTCTCCAGCTGGGTCTCTGGTCCAGATAAGTCCTGAAACCTACCTCAGTCTCTCCAGAACATCAGATAGTTTCATCTCCCTACCCCATATTAGTGACAGACCCTTACAATATGAGAAATTTACAACTGCCAGAACCCAAACATCCCTAAAGAAAGGGGTAGAAAAATCAAAGGTGATGGTAGAGTTATACAGAGAAAATAGGATTTAACAAATAAATATGAATGCAGAATCATTAAACTGATAAGTCTTTTAGT
>PVIY010054588.1:0-14150 GCA_004026745.1 Myrmecophaga tridactyla
ATTGAAAATGTGTAACATTACAACAAAATGAGAACTATTCCAGAAAATTGATGTCAATATGTATTTTCTTCCCCAAATAAGGAAAAGAATGAACATGGGAAATCAGATTTTAGCAGTATTTCTAGTTCCTAAGGCAACCAAATGCCTGGAGTTATGAAATGTTCCAAAGTCTGAATGTTAACAAATTTTTCACATGTTAATCATCCTAATATTTGAATTTCAGTGGGTGATGCAACCTTACAATAGCTAGCAAATTCAAATTCTTATTATTTAACCTCAATTCTGACATTTCTGCCCCCCAAAAGGGCTATATAATTGTGCCCTTTCTTTAATATCAAATGATTTGCTCCCTATACAAATAAATTCCATCTGGCCTCAGCAGGTCCCTGCAGAGAGCTTCTCCTTCAAGACAACAAGCTGAAAGTTATCAGAAGTCAACCACCACTGCACCAACTATTCCTGCTGCCTCTATCAGTCTGTCTCAAGTGTGTCTTTGCAAAGGGAATGAGCTGGGGCCCTAATAACTAAGATTAAACAGTGGCCAGTAAACAAGGGTTATCCCAGCAGTGGAAAGGCATCTGTAGCCCAGAGGAAAGGCTCGCCAGGCCTATTCTGTTCTTATCGGTGCTGCTGTTTAGGAAGTTTCCCAAGTTGAGTCAAGTTCAGTGGCTTATTTTAACCTAGAGCAGTGATTCTAGAAATTTTTAGCCATTTAACTAGATTCTAACAATCCAACAATGTGTCTGAGTCGGTGCAAAAGTTCCTAGAGAAGCAGATGCAACTAATCAGGGCATAGCAAAGGAAATAGGACACCTTACCAGCCATACACAGGGGCCTCCTCACAGCTAAGTCAGAGACCTCAGGGAAAATATTTGTACATAAAAGGGTCTATTCATTATCAACCTAAACTTTGTCCTCCCCTCTTTAGCTCTCTGCCCTGGCAACCTTAGCCTCTCTTCACCATGTATCTTCTCCCTGAGCACAAATTTTCCTATTTAGCTTATTTTTGAGAATAGCTTATTTTTGTGACTTACCCAACTAACCATGAAATCAGGCCTGTCAGAATAAAGGGTAAATCCAAATCAGCCATCCTCTACTGGGTTCTGGAAATGGCTGTGGTGGCTCTCAGTTCCATGAGAAGCTCAGCAAGCTGTGTTCTTCTATGTTAGGTAGTCTTCAGCCATTGCCTCCTCATTGGTATTTTTCTTCTACTCAGCCTCTAGCCCCACAGTTAGAATGCTTGTGACTGCGTGGTGGAGAGGCTCAATCTGCTCCTCCATGAACTGCTCCTCCCTGTTTCCTGCCATCAGCAGGAATTCAACAGCAATCAGAGGCTTGTGAATTAGCAGCTGAAGATTTTCAGCTTTGATCAACTTGTGGCTCTTCATTACTGTGAGAAACTCTCTGACAATGTTAGACTCTGGTGCCTGCATGGTGCTTTTGATATGCATTTTAATGTTTCATCAGTGACATTATTCAAGTTCTGTTGCCCAGAAGTATGCTTATTCTTTCTGCATTTTTTATGCTGCACTTTAAGATCAGTTAGTAACTGGAATACCTCATTATTACTAAGTAGCAGAGAATTGGCATCCTTCACCTCCCAGCTGCCCAAGCCTTCTCACCTATGGATGCCACAGGACAAGGCACATCATGCTATGCTAATTGCTGCTCCACTGATTTTGACTTTCTAGACTGTGATGTTTCTATTGTTGAAACACCAAATTCATGGTCATAAGTTATGGCACCCCTAAAAAAGCAGCTACATCCCACATGGATAAAAATGGGAAACTGCTTCCCTTTAGTGTACCTGGTTGGGAAAGAGAAGGAAAAGGAACAAAACTATGCCATCTCCATGGGACTGGATGAGCAGTGTTGCATAATGATTCCCAAAAACCAAAGTCTGTGAACAACTGTACAATGATTTCTGAGATATGGTTATGTAAACAAAACAGATGGAATCCAAAAGTATTGAACAAATGTCTCCAGTTATGATTGAGTCCCTGAGAATCTATGTATACAGGAAAAAGTATTTTGATTCTGGAGAAGACATGGAGAATACTACTATAATTATACCTAATTATGTACCAAATATTACTTTGAATTCCTCTGCCACAGCTATGTGGTATAAATACATGTTTGTAAATATATTGATAGAATGAACAAACCTCTTTTTCAAGCAATAATGCACGGAATCACAAACTATTTTGTGAGGTTCATTTGAAAACTTCAAGTGATATATTAGCTATTGTGCTGGTTTGAAATTGTTGTGTACCCCAGAAAAACCATGTTGTTTTATCTTCATTCATATTTCTACATGGGATCTTTTTATTGTTTCCATGAAGATGTGACCCACCTAATTGTGGGTCAGAGCTGTTGATTAGGTGGTTTCTGTGGAGATGTGTCTCCACCCATTCAAGGTGGGGTTGCTTATTAGAGCCCTTTAAGAAGGAACCATTTTGAAAAACCTTGAGAGCCCACACAGCCAGAAACCAAAAGCCTAGAGAGAAAACTAGCAGACATTGCCATGTGCCTTCCCAGCTGACCGAGGTGTCCATCAGCCAAAGACCTCAACAGAAACCAACCATGTGCCTTCCTATCTGACAGAGTTGCTCTACATGGCTATGCTGGTTTGAAAGGATGTATGTACCCTAGAGAAGTCATGTTTTTAGCAAAATCCCATTTCATAAAGGTAGAATAATCCTATTCAATACTGTATGTTTGAAACTGTAATTATATCACATCCCTGGAGATGTGATTTAATCAAGGGCAGTATTAAGCTGGATGAGGTGATAACACATCTCCACCCATTTGGGTTGGTCTTGATAAGTTTCTGGAGTCCTATAAAAGAGGAAACATTTTGGAGAATGAAAGAGATTCAGAGAGAGCAGAGCAGAACGACATAGCCATGAGAAGCCGAGTCCACTAGCCAGCAGCCTTTGAAGATGAAGGAAAATGTCTCCCAGGGAGCTTCATGAAACAGAAAGCCAGGAGAGAAAGCTAGCAGATGATGCCGTGTTCACCATGTACTCTTCCAGATGAGAGAGAAACTGACTGTGTTCGCCATGTGCCTTCTGGCTTGAGAGAGAAACCCTGAACTTCATCAGCCTTCTTGAACCAAGATATCTTTCCCTGGATGCCTTAGATTGGACATTTCTATAGACTTATTTTAATTGAGACATTTTCTCAGCCTTAGAACTGCAAACCAGCAACTTATTAAATTCCCCCTTTTAAAAGCCATTCTGTTTCTGGTATATTGTATTCCAGCAGCTTTAACAAACTAAATCAGCTATATAAGCCAATTTTCCAGAAAAAGAAAGAAAATCTACCTTCAAAAAGTAGAAACTCAATTAAATGACCATAAAAAAACATGAAGGAAGAGGGAGAGTAATTAAAACATAAAGACAATATGAAAAGTAACATGGGGGGGGAATGTCATGATTAATATCCTTTATGTGGGGAATTCTTATTCCTCTGTGGATGATTCATTCTGACAATGTCAATATTAGTAGGTTTCTTAATTTTATACTAAACATTGTAGAAGTTGATGAAATACAAATAATGGAAGCTTTGGCTTAAATATGTCCTTCACTATAAATGACATGAACCATAGGCAGTAATTAAGACCTACATATTTTCTTGAACAATTGTCATGCTGATATGTAAAGAGTCTGAGAAGTTCTGTTTTAGGTTGTGGAACTCTTTCTGGTTCTCCTATGCTGCTGAAATATTTCTATTATTAAAATTATTAGAATACCTTGAAATGACATGAGATTTCTGATTCATGTGACTAATATTTCAATCCTTTGTTTCTTATCTCACACATTAACATATGAAAAAGGAAATATTATTTGTGGCTATACATAGATGTAGAAATACCTCTGAACATTTCAAAAGCATTTATGATAAATCTCTTATCATATAAGGAATAGAAGTTTATTTGCTGAATTATAAAGAGGGTTTCTGCAAGACTTCTCAACCAGCATTCTTCTTAATGAAGAAAAAGTGAAGGCAGATCCTGAATTTCAAAAAGGAACTCAGAGGAAAGAGTCGGGAAAAAGAAAAAGTATAAATATCATAAAGAGGAATAAAATCATGATTATTTGCTAATGGAATAAATAAATATTTGAAATGCAATAATGTAATTTACCATATGTGAGATTAAAAATAAAAAATAAGCATAAATTGGTCATATCAAATTATACAAAAGAAGCATTTGAAAAACTCAACATCCATTTCCAGTAAAAAGCTTTTCAGTACACAAGAAAAAGGATATTTTCTCATTCAAATAACAGGCACAGTTATTGGTTGTACTGTTTCTCCCCAAAAGATATTTTCATTTCCTAGCACCCTACTATATTAAAACATTATTTAGATATAGATCTTGGAAGTTAATGTTAGTTAAGTCGAGGCCAAACTAGGCTAGAGTGGACCTTAATCCATATGACTGATGACCATATAAGAAGAGAAAATTGTACACAAATGGAGAGACAAAGGGAGAGAAGATAAACATGTGGCAGAGGGAGAAAATACCATGGATTGCAGATAAATTACTGCCAGAACACAGACTCAGAGGAAGTGTGGAAATGCTTGCACCTTTATTTCAAATTACTAGTTCCAGAACTGTGAGACAATATGTTTCTGTTCTGTGAAGCTATCTAGATTGTGTAACTGCTTACGGCAGTCCTAGGAAATGAAGATAGACATATACAATAAACTACAACTAAACTACAACTAATATCACACTTAATATGATGAAATACTGAATGCCTCACCCCAAAGATCAGACATAAGGCAAGGATGTCCATGCATACCACTTAAAATTCAAAACTGCACCTAAAATATGAAATATGTAGACCCAAATCTGACAAAAGATGTGAAATACCTAGACACTAAGAGCTACAAATTTTGCTGAGAAATATTTGAAAAGACACATATAAATGAAGATATAAACCACCCTCACAGGTTGAAAGACTAAATATTGTTGACTTCAATTCTATCCAGATCAGTGCAATCCCAATAAAAATCCAACTATAATTTATGTAAAAATTGATATGCTGATTATAACTTAAAATGGAAATGAAAAAGACCTAGAATAAATGATTGACTCTAAAAATGAACAAATTTGTAGGACCCATCCTGAATGCAGTGTTTTGAAATAGTTATACACCCCAGAACACCATGTTCTTCTAGTACAATCTTGTAAGGGCAGACCAATTATTGGGAGGGAAATTTTTATTAGATTGTTACCATAGAAATGTGACCCCACCCATTCAAGTTTACTGGAGTAACCTTTCTCAGCTTACTGGAGTCTTTTAAAAGGAAAACAGTTTTTGACAACTCTCAGACACTGATGCTTGAAGACAAGAATCTCCAGCCCCAGGAAATGCTAAGCTAAGAGATGAAACACAAAATTTGCCCCAGAGAAGCTAAGGGAGGACCCACAGATACTTAGAGAGGAAGTCACTGGAATCAGAAGCTGAAAGCAATGGAACCAGGATCAAGACCAGCATATATCAGCCACATGCCTTCCCAGCTAACAGAGGTGTCCCAAATGCTGGTGGCCTTTCTTCAGAATCCAGATATCATCTTGTTGATGACTTAAATTCAGTATTTCCATGGTCTTCTTAGAACAGTAAAATTATAACCTAATAAATTCCCTTTATAAAAGCCAATCCATTTCTGGTATATTGCATTCTAGCAGCTTTAGCAAACTGAAATACCACCTGACTTTAACATTAAAATAGAGCTACATTAATTAAGAGAATATGATATTTGCATTAAGATAGGTGTAAGAATTGAGTCACCTGAAGTAATCCCTTATATCTTTGGTCAACAGATATTTGATGGAGATGGAAAAACAATTCACTGGTGAAGGATAATCTTTTCAACAAATGTCACAGAAGAATTGAATATCCACATTATATAAAATGAACTTCTATCCACACCATGTTCTATGTACAAAAATTAACCAATATGAATGTTGATATTGGTTTAAGCCATAATATCTTAACCAAAACACAAAAAGCATGATCCATTAAAACCTGATGAGGCTCAGGGTGGGGAAGCTGGTGGAGTAGAGAGCACCAGGACTCACTCCTCCTCCAAAACAAATAGTAGGCAGCCAAAACCTATATGAAAAAATGAAGGCTAGAGGACCACAGTATAAAGGAAGAGTGGGATGGTGAGAGTGAAAAACTACAGTAAAAAGAACTTATTCCATGGTGGCTGACAGCATACATTCCCTGCTGTCAAAGAGAGCTCCCTTAGGTCTGGTTCCAGGCTAGCTGCTGTGGATGGAGAGGGACTGGAAATCCTTCTCCCCAAGAATGGGGAACTGGTACATGGCTGAGCACGGATCACATTTTTGTTTGGTGATTTATATTGCTGGACACCACTCTAAATCATTTTTTATACCACCCTATAAAAGGACCATCACAGCCACTGTTTTAACCTTATTCTTGAGAAGGACAAAGGCGGTGGAGGTTTAAAGATAAAGGCCATCCTTAGACCTGCAGGGAACAGTTTGCTGAAGAGCATAACCTGCTGGAGTGCTCTGGAAAATGAAGTTTTGGGGGAAGTATCAAAAAGGATTTTTGTGTCTTTCTTGACTCTTTCCTCAGGGCCCTTTGAAACTGGTCTGTTCCCCATTCATGGACCTCAAAATCTGTTTTTGCTGAAAATGGGACTGGAAAGTCTGTTCTGGGCTGACTCTGCTCCCATAATTTGCCCTCTAGGCAAAAGAAGCTAGAGAAAATAAAACAAGAGTACAAAAAAAATACTATAGAGACAAAACAAGAACAGAGCAGACCAAGTACCCAGAAAATAAACAGAGGAAAGGAAGCTTTCTCCTGGAGTTAAAACAATTGCACAGTGTAATTTTAAATATTGTACTATGTATCCAGGGCAAGTATTCATGAAGAAGAGCTAAACAAACCTGATTAGTTTCACACACGCAATTCTAAAGGGCTGAAAAAGGTTGAACTCTCAAAGAAGGGCTTTAAAACACAAAGCCAATCAACAATAAAACCCTAAGCAAGATTGAAAAACTGACTTCCAGAGTAAACTCATCAAGATAATCAGATACTTAGACATCAACAAGGAATTACATGCCATACAAAGAAACAGGAAGTGATAGCCCAAAGGAATGAATTAAAACTTTGGAGGAGATAGAATTTGGAACAACTAGTCAAGAAGGTTAAAAGTAAAGCCCCCTAAATCAATTCAAGGAGAAAATGGAAAATATGGTTAAAGAGACAAAAGGTATTAAGAAGACACAGGGTGAGCATAAAGAAGAATTTGAATGAATGAAAAGAAACATAACAGAACCTATTGGAATAGTATGTAAATAGAAGTGACTAAAAATATACTAAAGGTATAAAAGAACAGATTTGAGCAGGCAGAAGAGAGAATCAAAAAATTAGAAGATAGAACATTGAAAATCAGATACTCAAAAAGAATGGAGAATCTGAGCAGGGTTTCAGAGATATGGATGACAGCATGAAGCATGCAAACATATACATCATCCATATCTCAGAAGGAGAAGAGAAGGGAGAAGGTACAGAAAGAATATTGGGGGAAATAATGGGCAAAAATTCCCCAATTCAAATGAAAGACATAAGTATACATGTCCAAGATACTCAATGTACTACAAAGTAAATCCTAACAGACCTCCTCCAAGACCACACTAACCAAATTGTCAAATGCCAAAGATACAGAATCCTGAAAACAGCAAGAGAAAATCAATTTGTCACAAGGAAAGGGACTGCAATAAGACTGAGTACTGATTTCCCATCAAAAACCATGGCATGAGGGGAGGTGCTGGTGTGGTATATGTAACAAATTGAAAGAAAAAACTCAGCCAAGGATTCTCCTTTTTTAATGCAAATTTTTGAGATACATAACACAGCATAGAAACTGCCCAAAGTATACAACCACTGGTTCATGGTATCATCACATTGTAATGCATACAACCCCGTGATCAAATATAGAACATTTTCATTACTCCAGAAAAGAAATAAAAATAAAGAAAACCCTAATCCTCCCATACTTCCCCCCCATATTCTTGATCCATAGCATTTGTGTAGTACATTTGTTACTGTGATATAAATGTATTAAAATATTACTGTTAAAAATATCATCCCTAGTTTGTAATAGGTACATTTTTCCATGGACACATCTATTAACTCCTTAAAGTAGTTTTGCTCATTTCCTCTAATTTATAAGAAAATCTTATTATATTTGTACAGTTAATTACAGACATTGGCCAACACAAGATTTACTGTTACACATTCCCATGTTTTAACCTCCAACATTCTTTCTGGTGATATATACGTCTCTAAACTTCTCTTTCCACCACACAAACACACCATTCAGCACTGTTAATTACTCTCACAATAACATAGTACTGTCACCTCTGCCCATTTCCAAACATTTAAGTTCAACCTAGTTAAACATTCTGCCCATATTAAGCAACCACTTCCCATTCTTTAGCCTCATTCTATATCTTGGTCACTTATATTCCATATTTTGTTTCTATGAATTTACATATTTTAATTAGTTCTTATCAGTGAAATTTTTAAATATTTTTTCTTTTGTGTCTAACTTATATAAGTTAATATATTGTCCTTAAGTTTCATCCATGTTGTCACATGCTTCAGGGCTTCACTCAGTCTTACTGCTAAATAATATTCCATCATATGCATATAACACATTTGTTTATTCATTCATCTGTTGATGAACATTTGGGTTTCCATACTCTGGCAATTGTGAATAACCTTGCTATGAGCATCAGTGCACAAATGTCTATTTGCATCCTTGATTTCAGATCTTTGGGGTATACCCCAAGTAGTGGGATTGCCAGGTCATAAGGCAATGGTATACTTAGCTTCCAGAGGAACCACCAAACTGTCCTCCACAGCAGCTGTACCATTTTATATTTCCAACTAGCACTGAATAAGTGTTCCAATTCCTCCACATCCACTCCAACACTTGTAGTTGCCTATTTGTTCAATAGTGGCAATTCTACTAGGTGTGAGATGATGTGTCAGTGTAGTTTACATTCACATTTCCCTAATAGCTAGTGAAGCTGATCATCTTTTCATGTACTTCTTAGCCATCTGTATTTTGTCTTTGGAAAAATGTCTACTTGTGTCCTATACTTGGTTTTTAATTGGGTTATTTGTCTTTTTATTGTTACATCATAGGATTTCCTTAAATATACTGGATAGAAAATGTTTATCATATATGTGGGTTGCAAATATTTTCTCCCATTGAGTCAGCTGCCTTTTCACCCTTTTTACAAAGTCCATTGAAGCACTGAAGTATTTTATTTTATCTATTTATCTATTTTTTCTCTTGATGCTTGTGCTTTTGGTGTAAAGTTAGTCAATTATACTTTATCCAGCAAGTTTGTCCTTTGAAAATGAAGGAGACTTTAAAGTAAACACAGACAAAGAGAAACTGACAGTCAATGAGAGACTTGCTCTACAAGAAAGACTATAGTAAGTTCTGCAGGGTGAAAGGAAAAGACAAGAAAGAGAGGTTTGGTGGAGAGTGCAGAAATGAAGGTTATTAATAAGGGTAACTAAAAGGGTAAAAGCAAAAATAAGATATGACATATAAAAGACAAATGATAACATGATTGAAGTAAGCACTGCCTTTAAAGTGATAAAATTGAATGTTAATGGATTAAACTCACCAATCAAAAGACACAGATTTAGCAAAATGGTTAAAAAATCATGATCTATCTATACGTTGTCTACAAGATGCTCATCTTCAACCCAGGTACACAAATAAGTTGGAAATGAAAGAATGGGAAAGATATTCATGCAAACACCAACCAACAAAGAGCTAAGGTGGCTATATTAATATTGGACAAAAACACATTAAATGTAAAAGCTAAGCAAAAAGAAGGAAATTATGGATTACTAAAAGGGGAGATCTATCAAGAAATAACAATAATAAATATTTAGGCACCTAATCAGGGTGTCCCAAAACACATGAAGCAAACACTGGCAAACAAGAGGAGAGAAATAAGTGTCTCTCCAATAATAGTTAGAGACTCTCAAGAGATAGTACATACAGATAGAGAATTATTAAAGAAACAGGGATATTGAATAATATGATAAATGGACTAGACCTAACAGACATATAAAGAATGTTGAACTTCAAACACTAGTATGTTTTTCTCAAGTGCAAATGGACCATTATCCAAGACAGAATAAACATTGGGGCAAAACCTGAGTCTCAATAAATTTAGAAAGATTGAAATTATACAAAGTACTTCCACTAACCATAATGTAATGAAGCTGAAAATCAGTAAGAGATGGATAACTCAAAAATTCACAGATATAGATGCAAAACAACACACAGCTAGACTGACAAAGAAAAAGTGAGAAAATGCAAATAAATAAAATCAGAAATGTAGGTGGGACATTACAATTGACCCTACAGAAATAAAAAAGATGTTAACAGGAAACTATGAACAAATGAATGCCAACAAAGTAAACAATTCAGAGAAATACACAAATTCCTAGAAACACATAACCTACACTGACTTTAGAAGAAATAGAAGACCTCAACACCAATTACAAATAGACATTGAATCAGTCATCTAAAACCTCCCAACAACAAAAAAGTCTAAGATCAGATGGCTTGACAGGTGAATTTTACCATGCATTCCAAGAAGATTTAGTGCACATCCTGCTCAAACTGTTCCAGAAAATTGAAGAGGAAAGGACACTGCCTAAATCAGTCTAGAAGCCAACATCACCTCTATAACAAAAAAAAAAAGCCAGATACAGTTACTACAGAAAAAAGAAAATCACAGACCATTTTCTCTAGTGAATATAGATGCAAAAATCCTCAACACAATATGTACAAATTGAATCTAATAGCACATTAAAAATTATAAACCATGATCATGATAATTTTAATCAAGATATGCAAATGTGATTCAGCCCAAGAAAATCAGTTAATAAAATACACATTAGAGGACTTCTGAGAAGATGGCTGACTAGAGCAGCTTGAGATTACCCCTGCTCCACAGAAAAGTTAGAGAAGGGACAGAAGTGCGACTGAGGCAGCAATTTGGGAGTGCAGCTGACCTGGGAGAGCCTTCTGCACCACATGTGCCAGCCCTGGTCACAGAGGCCGAGGAACTGAGACACAGAAAGGTGGAGCCTGGTGCAGAGGTGTGGAGTACTGGAGCCTGCGGGAGTGCACCGACAGTAACCCCGGACTAGGAAATAAGCCAGGCCACAATCCTTGGGCACACTACCTTCACCAGTGCAACCCCAGGACCAGTGACTCACCCCACAACCCATTCACCTGAACCCCCTCACCCACTCCCATTTCCCATGCTCCAGGCACACTCACCCCACCAGTGCCCAGTGCCTATACCTGCCCCACACCTCCCCCCCAAGTGCAGCCCAACCCACCTCTCCTACACCCCTCCCAAGCACTACCTCACCCTTCCCTGTTCCCTGCAGGCTGTTGCCAGAACTTAATGGCTGCAGACAATAACCTCCATACCTAAACTACCCCCAGCCCCCAGCCTATAGTGTCGTACAGCCTCAGCCAACCCTCCCTGAGCTCAGCACATCCATTTAAGGAACTCCCAGGCCCAGGCATGCACACAGACCCCCAATCATGTCATTCAGCTCTGGGAAATGCATGTTACTGCTCTCCTAGAACTGTGCATGTGCACAGCCCTCAGCCTCTCTTCTTAACTCTGAGAAAGTGCCATTCTGCCCAGTCCTCAGCCTCACTTCCCAGCTCTGAGAAAGTGCCGACCTGCACTGGGTCACATCTGCCCCCAATCCAAGAAGGTGTAATGCGGACCTGCTGCCACAACTCTATGCATGCTCGCAAAGGGACCCATGCCTTACACCAGCACACACCAGGACTACGTCCCCCAGACAGGTGCACCCACATAGCTACATCCTCCCTGGCCACTGGGCACCCACGTTTACAAGCTCCAGTGTAATATCCTCAACCTGCACCCATACCTGCCCTGAAACAAATCACCATACTGAGTACTCTGCCCCATGCCCCCCTCCCTGCTGTACAACCATCCTGCAAACACAAGGCCTTAGAATACTGAAAGAAATCAACTCCCAGAGTAAATCAATCAAGATATCTACATGTGACAAAGACAGTGGAAGATCACTAAACATAATGCAGACAGATATAGCCCTGCCTAATGATCAAATTAAAACACCAGAGGAGACACAGACATTGGAACAACTAATCAAAGATGTTCATGCAACTCTACTTAATAAAATAAGTGGGGTAGCAAATGACATAAAAGAGCTCAAGTAGACAGTAGAAGAGCACAAAGAGGAATTTGAAAGAATAAATGAAAAAAATAACAAGACTCGCAGAGATTAAAGACTCTGTTGACCAAAAAAAAACACACTAGAGGCACACAACATCAGATTTGAAGAGACAGAAGAAATAATAAGTGATACAGAGGACAGGATAACTGACTGCGAAGACTCAAAACAGCAAATGGCAAAAAAAGGTGGAAAAAATTCAATGGGAACTCAGGGAAATGATAGACAAAACAAAGCGCACAAATATAAGAATCATTGGTGTCCCAGAAGGAGAAGAGAGGAGTGAAGGGCTAGGAAGAGTAGTTGAGGATATATGGGGGAAAACTTCCCAACCCTCATAAAGGATATAAATAAATAAGTCAAAGGAACCCAAAGAACTCTAAACAAAATAAATCCAAATATGCCTTCCCCAAGGCACATACTAATCAGTCTGTCAAATGTTGAAGGGAAGCAGAAAATCCTGAAAGTGGCTAGAGAAAAACAATCTACTACATACAAGGGAAATCAAATAAGACTAAGTTCAGACTACCCAACTATCACCCTGGAGGTGAGAAGGCAGTGTTATGATATATTCAAGATTCTGAAAGAGAAAGACTTCCAGCCAAGAATTCTGTACCCATCCAAATTGTCCTTTAAAATTGAGGGAGAGATTAAAGCTTTCATAGACAAAGAGGTCCTGAAAGAATTTGTCAACAAGAGACCTGCCCTACAAGAAATACTAAAAGGAGTTCTGCCAGCTGAAAAAAAAAGACAGGAGAGGGAGGTCTGGAGGAGGGCACAAAATTGAAGAGTACCACTAAGGGTAATTTAAATAATACAAAGAGTAAGAGGGAAAAGAATATATAGATCTGACAAATAAAATAGAAAAGATAAGATGGTGGAATCAAGAAATGCCTTTTCAGTAATAACTCTGACAGTTAACAGACTAAACTTACCAATTAAAAGATACAGATTGGCAGAATGGATTAAGAAACATAATCTTAAGAAATATATGCTGCTTAAAAGAGACTCATCTTAGACACAAGGATGCAAATATACTGAAAGTGAAATGATGGAAAAATATCTTCCACGTGAGTTGTAAGCAAAGAAAGCAGGAGTAGCTATACTAATATTGGACAAACTAGACTTTAAATGTAAAGACATCATAAGAGACAAAGAAGGATACCATATATTACTTAAAGGGTCAATTCACCCAAAAGATATAACAGGGAAAAGGCATTTGAAGTATTGAGCCTTCTTTCTTGATGAAAACACTTCAAATGAAAGGAATAGAAGGAAATTTCCTCAGCATGATAAAGAACATAAATGAAAAACCCACAGCTGATATCATACTCAATGGTGAAAGAGTCTCACTAAGATTAGGAACAACACAAGGATGCCCAGTGTCTATATTTATGGGTTGGAAGCCTTTTTCCCTGTTGAGATGTTCATATATTTTTTTCTTTCAATTTTCTAATGTGGTGTATTTTTTAAACTTTTTTTATTGTATAGCATAACATACATACAAAGCAAAGAAATAATAAAGCAATAGTTTCCAAAGCACTCTTCAAAAAGTGGTTACAGGGTAGATCTCAGAGTTTTGTCATTGTGCTAGAATTGTCAACATTGTGCTAGAATTTCTAACTGGAGCATTTAGGCAAGAAAAAGAAATAAAAGGCATCCATAGGAAGGGAAGAAGTAAAAATCATCACTATTTGCAGATGACATGATCCTATATATAGAAAGTCCTGAAAATCTACAACAAAGCTACTAGAGCAATTTGAGATAGGTGGTGGGGCACAAGAACAACATGCAAAATTGATTGTGTTTCTGTGT
>PVIY010054589.1:0-14145 GCA_004026745.1 Myrmecophaga tridactyla
ACTTGCTACCCTTTCCAGCCTCCCCAGCGCCCTCATGCGGCACTGAGGGCCAGCCCGAGGACGCTGGAGCCCAAGGCCTGTGCTGAGTCCCGGCTCGGCAGCTTTCTCACCACGTCCCTGTGCGCAAGTGACTTTGTGTCCGAGCTTCGGCTTCCCCATCTGTGGAACGGGGTCCTGTTCCAGCTTCCCAGCCTGGCTGTGGGGACCGCATGGTTTAACATCCAGAAGCAATGCCTGGCTGAAAGTGGTTAGCATGGGGTATCAGCTGCTCTGAGCTCGGATTCTAAATTTCCTTTTCACAAAGCCCTTCCCACATCACCGTGCATGCGTTCATTCACTCCACAAACATTCTGGGGTCTTCTCTGTGTGCCGGGCAAGTACCATGCTAGGCACTGTGGGGCCAAGAAAGAAAGCATCTATCACAGTGCTGGCTTCGGCCCCTCCCTTAGAGTTATCCCCAGAACTCCAGCCTCCGAGAATGGGTCTTACCAGTCCTAAGAATTGATGGGTGATCGGGTGGGGATTCCCTGAGAATCCTACCAACTGGCAGGTCTGTGGGTGCCCCTCTTTCTGAAAGCTTACAGGGGGACCCCAGACTCGAGGGACGAGGGGAGACAGTCCCAGTCCTGCCAAGCGGCCTCAGCTGACGAGCTCCTGGCTTGAGGTCCTCAGGGCGTCCTGGGGGTGGGTCCTATGGATGTGTTATGGCTCAGACAGGGCCCCACCCCACGCTGCCCGTGACTGCGAGATCAGCAGGAAACCTTCTGGTCACTGAGTCCTGACGCATCCTCAGAGCAACCCAGGAATTAGGGTTAGGCGGGCATCATGCTTCCCCTGTACAGATGGGGAGGTGGAGGCATCAAGGGAAGGGAGAAGGCACTTGCCCCAGGCCAAGGAGGGGCACGTGGCAAAGGCAGGCTTGACCCTCACCTGTAAACCAGGTTGTAATGGGGGAACCCAAGCTTCCTTGGGAGGCTGCACTGGGAGAGCATTTTGAGGCAGGGTGCAGATGACTCTAATGATCGACAAGCCCCCAAAGTCCCCTCCCCTCCCTGCAGACCACCACGAAGCCACCTCCTGGGGGAGAACGCCCATCCCTATAACCAGCAGGAACTCCTGTTAGCCTGAGCTCCTCCAAGGGCCAGGTGGAGGGCCACACACTGGCTGCACAGGTAAAACTTTCTCCCTCCATATTGCACCTTGTAGGAAACAGAGGCAGGGAGAGGCCCAGGGACTTGACAAAGGCCACATGGCTTGTGAGCAGCACAGCTGGGATTTCATCCAGGCCTGGTGACGTCAGAGCCCCGTTTCGGCCCGCTGCCTCTGCCAGCAGGAACAGTGCTCGTCTTTGTCCAGCATTTTTAGAATTGGGCCTCGGCCATCACTTCAGACTGTCCTGGCCCGTGTGTGGCCAGAATCCCCGAGGGACTCCTGCTGGGGGAGCCGGACACATTGGGTGCTCCGCAGGGTGCTGGTATACCTGGGAGTGTCCCTGGCCGCCACCTGCTTGCCCTGCCTGCCTGCAAGGTGGAGGGTCACAGGCCTGGACTTTAGGCCACCCTGGGGAGCTGACAGCTGCTGGCGCTGCCCAGCTCTGTGCCTGTGATGGGTGTGACATCAGCTCTTTGAGTTCTTGAGCTAGTGTTAGCCCCAGATGAGGCTGCCCCAAACCCTGCCGAGAGCCTCCCTGTACGCTCTGTTAGTGCTGTAGGGGCTTGAGGACTGGGGACCCTCTAACCCAGGCATGTGCAAGACCAGGTGGCAGGTGCCAGGCTACCCCAAGCGGAGTAGTTGGGAGTGAGAGACAGAGTTCCTAAGAGGGGCCCTCGCAGAAACACTGACTGTGAGAGTGGCAGGGGCCCAGTGTGTTCGTCTCTGCTTCAGCCACCCCCAGCTGGGTGCCCATGGGCAAGACTCTGGCCTCTTGGCCTCGGTTTCCTTGTGCCTGGAAGGGGGAGGGAGGCTCGGCCCACCCCATGGGGCCTGAGGAGCTGCTGGCAGGTGTGAGAAGGACACCTGCCCAGAGCTTGCACCTGGAGGCTGTGCCGCACCTTCGGCCAATGCTGAGGAAAGAGAAGTGAGAGCCCGTCTTCTGGGAGTAGGTGGCCCTGGGAAGCAGACTTGCTGAGCCTGCCTCCCTGAGCTAGCTGGGACTCCTATTCCCAGAGCTTCGGTCTTTCTCTCTATGATAAGGGGTCTAGTTCCTCCCCCCTGAGCAGACCTCTGTGTCTGCACCTGACAGCCAGCCTGAGCCGGTGACAATGCGGATGGCCCTGGTCACTGAACATTACTGTGGAAATGCTCTATGGACAGAATATGCCCTTAGCAACTCTGTGAGGGTAAGGGCTCTCCTTACCCCCATTTTATAGATAAGGAAACCAGAGGCCCAGAGAGGTTAGGTTCTTTGCTTAATATCACACAGCTCAGAAAGTGGCAGAACTGAGGCCCCAAATCTTGTACATCAGAACCTAGAGCCACACTACGTGCTATCAGTCCTTCGTTAAAGGAGAAATTGTTCATTTGATGACTTGGGAAGAGGGAGGAAGACCTTTCCCTCTCCCTGCAGTGTGTGTGGGCCACATGCCAGAGCCAAAGATTTCTGCTTGTTTGGAGGTAATGGTTGGGGCAGTCAGGGGTGGCTTTCAACAGAAGGTGGGCCTCCTGCTCCCTCCCCCTTCCCCAGATGGGGGTCCAATGCGGACTCAGAATGTGAGTCAGTTCCTGATCGCAGCTTGAATTGGAATCCTGACACCAACATTTATTGCTGTGTGACCTTGAACAGGTGCTTCCCCTCTCTGGTCTCAGTTTGCCCTTTTGCACAAGACTGACACCCAAGGGGGTGTTGAGTGGAGGCAAGCACACACAGGTGCACCGTGAGCCGGGGAACCTCTGAGAGGTGGGATGAGTGGGTTTCATTCCTTGGGGTCTGACGATGCTCTTTCACTCAGCCAGGACTTTGTCTCTGGCAGGGCTCTCTGGAGGAAGTGCTACTCCATCATGGCCTTGAAGGCCACAAGTAAGGATTGGGCAGAGACATCTTTACATGTGCCAAGGGCCATGGGTCCCCCTCCCCATGAATGCAGCTGTCCGCTGCTCACTGATGCCACCCACAGCTCTCTCTTCAGCCCTGACCTCTTCCCGCGGCTCCCCATAGGGTGCTGCCAAGCCGCTGGGCCTTTGCTGAGGCAGTCAGTGCCCTCCTGCCTGAAAGACTCTGCCTGATGCGGTAATGTCTTCTGACCCCCTTCTGCCCCCAGGCTGAGCTGGGTATTCCCTCCTGTATCCTGTCCACACACCCCCTTGGCTGACCTCACACTGTCCTAGAATTATCTGTCTCCAGTGTCTTCCCCACCTCACGTGAGATAGTGTGCAAACACCTTGGGGTGTCCAGAAAGACTGGACAGGTGTCTGTGTTTGCCCTCACTCCCCATCCTTCTCTGCCAAGCCCCCTTCGTTTTTCCTTTCTGTCTTCTCCTCCTCTGACACATAGGCACTTATCATTGGTTATTAAAGAAGGAAATGAATGAATGGATGAGCAAACAAACCAACACCCCCTACTTTCAAAATGAGGGACCAACGTCTCAGATGTTAGGTGGGTAAAGGGTCTGACATTGAGAGCCCTTACTCTTCCCCAATACTAGCTCTTTGGGACCCCCCACAGGGCCAGAGCCTAGCCTTCGGTTTTCACTGGGCCTCTCCCAGCTCCTCCAGCTTTTCCCCACATTGAGGCATCCCTAAGGGCCTGGCAGCTGCTGCTGGTTGAGCTCAGTGATGCAAAGTGTCCAGACCCAAACTTCCCTGGCCGGACTTTCCCACATCCCCAGCAGGTCAGCCAAGCCCACTTGTGAGAGCCCCGTGCGAGGGGGAAGGGAGGTGAGGAAGCCGAAGGGCATACAGCAAGGAGCTACGGGGCAGGGCCCACACAGGCCGAACTGCCCTGGGCCTGGGGGTGGGTGGGGTAGACGGGTGAAGGCAGATGGCATTATAGAGCCAGAGGCACCCCTGGAGTCTCAGGCAGTCCCGCCCAGGTGTTCCCCTTGACCTCTAAACTTGCCAACAGGAAGTCTTTCTTATCTCTTCCTTAAACCAAGTCTCTAAGGACCACGTAAGGCCAACTGCAGCTACTGCTTAATGGTAAAAAAGGCTCAGGGGATGTTCAGTGGCACTCAGGTCTGCCAGACCTGGAATGAGGATGACGAGGTCCCTCCCCTGGGGAACCTTGTCGTTGACAAGCTAGCCATGCCCACCCGACTTTAATTATACAAGAAAAATAAAACCCCATCAAAATGTTCTGGGAGTGCCGGGCAGGGTTATCACGGAAGGCTGCTTGGAGGAGGTGGTAGGTTGCCCATCAAGGGATGGACAGAAATGGCACTGCAGGGCTGTTCCAACCGCAGGGCTGTTCCAAGTGTGGGTTGGGAGTGAGGCGGCACACGTTCTGCCACTTCTCTGCCCTGTAAACCCTGGCAGAGGCTTCTCTCTGCAGGACCATGTCTGCATCTGTGAAGTAGGGACATTAACAGCTCCCTAGTGACAAGACTGCGGTGAGGATGAAGTGAGGCTGTGAGGGCTGCTGGGCGGGTCGAGGAGGGGGACAGTCTGTGTTTGTGGCAGACCGAGGCACTCACTCAGCGGGCATAGGGGGCATGTGTGTGTGATCAGCTGCAGGTGTAGGGAGGCGAAGCCGGGAGTGGGGAGCCCCGGGTTCCAGGGTTGCCCCCTCCCCAGCCACACCACACCGGCCAGCCTGGCCCTCTCCCCCCGCGGCCTGGTCTGCAGCATCAGCCTGGAGCATCGATGAGGGGCGGTTCCTGTCCTCGGCTTCCCAGAGGACCTGGGCCTCCGCCGGGACCCCAGGACCCCCATTCCGGCCGTCCCCCTGGATCTGACTTCACCTCCCGCCCCAGCCTGGTGAGGTCAGGGAACATGTATTCCAGGAATGCGGGAGGCGGGGCGGCCGGCCCGGTTTGGATAACCATCGGGGTAAATATTTGCCTTGCTCCTGGAGCCAGCGCCGGCCGCCAGCGGGGGACGAGGGCCCATTCTCAGGGTCACATAAGGGGAGGCATGCCGGGTGGGTCTCCGACGTGGGGGATCCCGTCACCCCAGAGAGCCTGGGCGCTGCGTCTGAGGCCACCATCCCTGTGCAGGGCCGGAATCGGTGCCCCTGGCCCTCGGGACCCTCAGATATTTGGCCCGTCTTTGAAATGGGGAGAGCAGCGGCTGCCCGGGCTGGCTCAGAGGTGTGAGGGCCAGTGCGGCGCGATCCAGTTTGAGCCAGTTCAACCTGTGCAGCAGCGTGTTCCCCAGGCTATGGGCTCTGATTCCCACTTGGCCACTGTCACCTGGACCAATGATGGCCTTCCCCAATTGCTGACCCTTCCTCCACGATGCCTGCGTGCACACACCCCCGTCATGCTCAACCCTCAGTCACTAGGGCGAGGGACACATGGGAGTGGCCCCAGCAGCCATCTCCTCATGGGGAGATGAGGACAAGTGTGGGGAGCCCTGAGTGCCAGGCCCTGTGGCCCCCACTCCGCT
Organism: Myrmecophaga tridactyla; assembly: GCA_004026745.1. Taxonomy (NCBI): domain Eukaryota; kingdom Metazoa; phylum Chordata; class Mammalia; order Pilosa; family Myrmecophagidae; genus Myrmecophaga; species Myrmecophaga tridactyla. The sequence continues at coordinate 5,542 of PVIY010054589.1, forward strand.
CCGGGGAAGGCTGGCCCTCCTCCCCCAGGGCCCTGGCCCACAGCCAGACTGGTGCCTCCCCTCGTGGTGAGTAGCTGGAGGGGCAGTCAGTCCCCGTTTAGGCTCAGAGAGACAGAGTAACTTGCTCAAGGTCACACAGCAATAACCGGCAAAATAGAGTCAGAAGCCCAGCTCTAGCCATCCTCACCCTCTGACCTCATCGCTGAGGACAAGACCCAGGTCCCAGGTCTCCCATCCCTCGCAGCCCAGAGGACAGCCAGTCACTTGGCCACAGACCTAGAGCCATAGCCCCAGAACCTCTTGGGGCCCCACGTCCTGGGTGTCCTGTGGTGTGGTTCCTCACCCTCTCTCCAGGCCAGACATTGCCAACCCCACACCCTGGACTTCCTAGGGGATGCTGGGAGGAGGTGGGGATGGGCATCTGAGGTGGTGTCACGCCTAACAGGGAGGGCTCCTTGGGGAGACCCCATGTCCTCTCTTGAGCCACCGGTGACCAAGGGGCAGGTGTCTGCTGCAGGCTGACGTGCGCCCGGCCCGTTGTGACGTCACAGTCTGGAGCTGCACCCAATCCATGCCCTACGTCAGGGACAAGAGTCCTGAGCTGAGGGCAGCCAGATGGGCCCACTGCCTGCCCACCTGTTGGCCCTGAGCCTCCGTGGCAGTGAGTGACTTTTGGGAACAGCACAGCTCCCTCTGGGCTGGCCTTGTCTGCTGCTGTGGGCTGGTGGGCTGGGAGCAGCATGGCCCCACCTGGCCTCTGCCTTCTTTCTCTCCCTGCTCTCCCTGGGTGGCCAGGCCCACCCAGGCTGTGTGCCCTACCTAAACTCCTCCAGCAGAGGGGAGGGTGGAAGACATCAGCTCTGCGTCTGGTGCCCAGTTCTTGTGCCCCCACAGCCCATTTGAACAGCTAGGGGCAGCAGGGGAGGCTGGCACCAGTGCCATCTGGCCCTGCGCAGGGTTGCTGAGCAGAGCCCATGGAAGGAGGGTTTGGGCTCCCTGGCTGCCTGCCCCGCCATGGCCAGAGCTAGCAGACTGCCTGCTAGTATCCTGGCTCTGTTCTCATTAGCGCCTTAGTAGCAGTGTGGCCTTAGGAAGTTAGGGGACCTCTCTGGGCCTCAGGTAGAAATAAATTGGGGTTGCTAGTTTCCACCTTGTAGGGTTTTCCTGAGGCTTAAAGAAAACACCCCAAACATAATCCACCATGTGGACTCAGTAAAAATGAGCCTCCTGCTTCCTCCCACCTGCTTTCTAGATCAGGGGCCAATGCTGACTCAGAAATGTGAGGCCAGGGCCTGATTTGGAATCCTGGCACCACCACTTATGCTGTGTGATCTTGGAGAGGTGCCTACCCCGCTCTGGTCTCAGTCTTCTCCTTTGCTGGAGCCCAACAACTAGGGGCAGCAGGGGTTAGGGGCTGTGGGCGGGGTGGGGGGGGGGGAGGAGGAAGCGAGCACTGAGGGTGCAGCGTGGCCCGGAGCACCTGAGGCAGGATGGGAGGCGGCATTCCTCAAGGTCTGGACGATGCTGATTGACTGCGCCAGGGCTTTCCGGCTCTGGCTTCTATCTCAGCTGCCAAAATAATTATTTTCCCTTTGTCAGAGGATCCACCAGCTAGCTTCCCTTTGGGAAAGGTGTGAGCTGTGGCCAGTGGGGAGGCAGGGAGGCTGATGCTTGCTCTGCCCCAGCCACTGACTTGCTGCCTGACCCTGAGGGTGGGATAGTTGCTGGGCCTCTTAGGACCTCAGTTTCCACCTCTATAAAATGGGTGAGTCAGAGTCAGTGAGCCCAGAGACCATAGGTGTCCCCAAGGCCAACAGAGTTTGGGGGCTGCAGAGCCAGAACCAAAGGGTCTGGATGTGGGGTAGGGCTACTGGGCCTGGCTTTGGGAATTTGGAGCTCAGGGGCCAGTATTCCATGGAGATGAGGGTATGGAGGTGCAGGGATGCCTAACAACGTCCTTGAGTCATGTAGCAAGCCACTTTCCTAGCCAGGTTCAAACTCGGGCTCTGCAGCTCTGCAAAGCCCACCAGCGGATGCTTAAGGCTAGTTCTCCCAGATGCCCACTGGAGCCTCGTGAGCAGCTGATGGGGTAGGCGGGCAGCCTGTTGACAAGCTCTGAACCCCATCCAGCAACCATAATCCTGCCCCCACCACCCCACACTTCCCTGAAACTGGCACCAAGGGGGCGTCCATGCCTCCTGCTCCCTCTCTCCCCCACCTGTCCTATGCATAGCCGGTCCTGCTGCTTCTGCCCTCTGCTCACCCTTTTCCCTCCACCCTCTGCTCTGAGCACCAATGTCTCTCGCCTGGGTCCCTGGAACAGCTTCTGTACTGGTCTCCCTGCCTCCTCTCCTGTCCCCGCCCTGCCTTTCCTCCCCACAGCTGCGAACTAGAAACTGGGTCATGCCCCTCAGCTGCTCAGCCCCTCCTGCAGCTCCCAGTCCACCCTCCAGATGACTGGCCCTGTGGCCTCCCACAATGCCCCCTCCTCCCTCCCTCCCTTACTGCCCTTGTCACAGGGCCTGCTCTCACAGTCTGCACATATGCTGTTCCCTCTGCCTGGAATGCTTTTCCCTGCATCCTGGTCTCAGACTCATCTTGCAACGGCACTGAACCTCCGGTCTGTGCTGCATTTTCCTCCTTGCACCAACCCCCTAGATGGGCTCCATTCTGAATTATGTATCATTTGGTTCTTTGCTTGTTGTCTGAGTCCTCATGAGACCAGCCAGGCCCACCGTCCTGTTCACAGCCCAGGGTACTAATTAAAAGCCTGTTGAGTGAGTGAGCATCTGCCCCAGTACCTTTGCTACAAGTACCCCTGCACCCTCCCAGCAGTCCTTGTGGAGGTGTAATGCTCCCCTTTAGATAGACGAGGAAGCTGAAGCCCAGAGAGCCTGGGAACACAGCCACGATCCCACAGATGCAGGGGCTCGGGAGCCGACCTGAATCCGGGCACCCGGTCATTGTGCCCCTTTTCCTCTCTGACCTTCAGATTCCCCATCAGTCAGATGGGAATGATGTGGTTTTTCTGGCTGTGAACTTGGAGCAGACCAGGCTGGGGCAGCCTGCCCAGAGCAGGGGACCCCGGAGGGGAGCCGAGCCCTGATCACCCCGTCTCCTTGCAGGAGGATGGCGCAGGAGTGAGACAGAGGGGCCCACGAGCTGCTGACTTGCCACAGCGGACACTGGTGGTTTGCAGATCACTGAGGTAGGTGCGTGGCGGGGTTGGGTGGGGAGCCGGGGTAAGGCTCGGCCTGGCTGGGAAAGGGGCAGGTGTGGGTGAGGGTGCCAGCCCCGGCACACCGCGCCTTCAACTCGGGCCTCAGCCTTCCAGGGCTTCACTGGCTCCCAGGTGGGCCCTCCCTTTAGCCTGCACCCAGGGGCCTTTTGGGCCTGACCTTACTCTGGAGCCACTGCTAGGGCAGAGCGTGGAGGGGTCAGTATATCCCAGAGAGAGAGAGTAGTCTGGTGTCCTCGGCACAGCAGCTCTGTTCGTGCCACTCTGAACCACACATGGCATGAGCTTCGTGCACCAAGAATTGTGCCAGCTGCCCAGGAAGGGCCCTGTGGGGGCAAGTGTCCTGTTGCCTGAAATCGGTGCTGTGGCTGCCCGCCCCACCCTCACCCAAGACACACATACAGGTAGACACACACTGAACACTCTGGAGTCTAGGGTCAGGCCGCGTGATTCCCGCCTCTGACCTTGTGCAGTTGCTTTGTGCCTCAGTTTACTTGTCTGTGAAGTAGGGGTGGCAATCCCCATACCCACCTCTCATGGTTGTGGTGAGTGGAGGTGCATGGAACTGGTGCTTAGCTCGCGGTTTAAGCCCTCGGGATAGGTCAGCTGGGACCCTTCATGGTCCCCTGCACACCTCACGTCTCTGAGGACCCACCCATGCCGGCATGAACCCGTCATCTGGCCCTAGAGGGGGCTTGCTGAGCCTCACAGACAGGGCCTCTGGCCTGGATCCAGGCGTGTCTGTTCAAGGCGCAGCATTTCAGGTTCACTTACACCGGGCCCGATGCCAGGGGGTGGCCTGTGACCCCCGTTTTACTCCATGGTCCCAACACAAAAGGCCGGCACAGAAACGCTCCCACGGGAACCAGTGTCCCAAGGCCGAGGCCCTGGACTGGGAGAGCCGCAGCCTCCTCTCCTCCTGAAGGTCGCAGCTGCTCTACCCCCAGCCCCGGTGCCCCCGGGGTGCTAAGCCCTGGGGAATCTCCAAGCTTCAGACGTGGAGCTGACCCTTCCATCCTGCTGCAGGAAATCCCTGCTCCATGCTTCTCAGCTGTGTGACCTCGGGCGAGCCCCTCCACGTGTGTGCGAGTCAGTGTGTGCGTCTGAAAATGGGTGTAATTACAGAGGATTAAATGGACTGTGAGCGACTCCGTGCCTTGAATATTTTTAAATGTTATGGTTTGTGGAGAGTCTCCTGGATGCCAGGCTTTCTGCTCCTTAAATGCATGCTCTCTCCCCCACTATAATCGAACGAGGGCTGATGTTTAATAACCTCATTCTCCAGATAAGAAAAGGGAAGCTCAGAGTGGCTAAGAAAGTCACGGAGCTGGGAAGCGGTGGAGCAGGGATTTGAACCAAGGTCCGTGTGAACTCAGCAGCACGACGTGGCTTAGGGACCGAGGACTGGGCCACAGGGCGGGCGCGTGGAAGGCAAGGCGCTCAGGAAATGACTTCTGTTTCTGCCTCTCAGCCTTTGCTTAGACCTCCAAGCAGGCAGTGGGTACCACCCCGTTCCCCGGTCCCAAACTGGGGGCCTGCCCCCCACACACACACCACAGTTGGAGCTTCAGGCAATTTGATAAGGCTGTGAGGCCCCACTGCTAATTGTGGGGTAACCTTTGAAATTCTCCTTCACCCTGGGTTCCCTTTGCAAATGTTTTTCAAGGTAATCCATTCCCTTTCCAGAAATTGCCAGTGGCGGAGCATTGGGCAGCTGGTAATTAATCATGGGAGCGGCGTGGAGTTTATTCTTTAAAAAAAAAAAGTGCAGCGCTGAAAGCCTTAGTGGAAAAAGAAAAGAAAACCTCTCCAAGGCAAGGATGGTAATCAATACCTCTGTGCCCTAGAAACAGCCGGGGGCAGGGACGGTGGATGGCAGCCTTGTCCCCTTCTTCCAGGGCTGGCAGATTCAAAGAATTGTCAGCACCTGCGGCAGCATGCAACCAATACCCGTCTTCACCATCGCTCCCTGGACTTTTGAGAAAATCGGTGTCTCTCTCTGGACTCGGCTCTGCCACCTGTAAATTAGGTGAAGGACCTTGTTAAGACTCAAAAATTATTACACGATAAGCCTTGTTCGCTGCCCCCGCCTGGTGCCAACCGAGCGTGTTTTTAATCAAGTGAATGAGTGAATGAATGATGATCTTAGGTCACGGTTAGCTCTTACCTAGTCAAGGGCGTGGTACTGGTTGCAGAACATTGCTTCTCTAGTTCTTTTCTAATTTGGAGCGACAGCGGGGGCCATAAGCCAGTTCTGTCACTTTCCAAACTAACAATGAAAAGGTAGTCTTGCCTAAGAGATTCTGGCCAGCAGAGCTCAGGCCACTTGGTGGCACCCACGCCATCTCCCTGGCATCCTCAAGTTCAACCTTTCCAGAATCTGAGCTGTATGGAGATAAAAAGGCTGCTTCCTAGGGAGGTAGTGAGCTCCTCATCATTAGAAAGTATGCAAGCTGTGGTGGGGGCTTCACAGAGCACTCAGGCACTGGATTATGGGGCTCGGTGCATCTCTGAGTGTGGGAGAGGCACGAGGCTCTCCAAAATGAAGACTAGGGAGAACGGACTTTTCCTCTGGCAGGCAGGGAAGCTTCTCCCCACCCTAGGCTTGTCCACACAGGGACACCAGCTTATTGGCTACTGCTCACCGTGACTGGCCCCAGCGTGTGGACATCTGGTCACTGGGTGGCTCCCTACACCAGGGTGGGGCTGGGGTGGGGCAGGCTTGGGGCAGATGGGGAGTCCCTGTCTGGAAGCCAGGGGTCTCAGGCTAGTCCTGACCCGCTGGTCATGTGCAGTGGGACCTCGGCAGCTCCCTCCCTGCCCTGGGACTTGGGCCGGGCTCCTTCAGAAGAGGACAGCAGACAGTACAGTGTTCTCCAGCCCTCCTCCCTCCTGGAGCCCCACCCCTGCCCAAGTGGGCTCAGCATGAGAGCCTGAGCTGGCGGCCGGCAAAGCCATTTCCCCTCCAGAGCCTTCCGAGGCACCAGTTTCCCAGCCAGAGACCCAGGATAGGGCAGGATACCTGACCCGAGTGAGGGCTGGGGGAGGTTTCCGGAAGCTGGTTGTGTGGTCGAGGGAAGAAGAGGGCCCACCGAGAGTGACCATTTCCACTTCCTGTGTCCCTCCTGCCACGGCCTTGGCATCTCAGGCATCTGGCCCAGCCCCCCATTCAAACGGTCCAGAGGGGCCCTGCTGCCTGCTGGCCACAGCGGAGCTGACTGTGAGATGCCATGGGGAGAAGGCTGGATGGCCGGCGGATGGGCTTCCCTGGTACCAGAGGGTGCAGCACACGGGGCCTGAGCACCTACCACCCACACCCTGGCTGGGCACCTCTCACCTCCCCACCAGCCAGCCAAGGAGGGAGCCCCAGACCTCCCACTCCTGATTCTTGTTCTAAAACCTCTGGTGGGCCCCTGAGGTGGGAGTCTCTAAGCAAGCCCGGCCTGACTTGGCCTTGATCACTTCTTTACTTCCCCCCTTGGCCTCCAGGTTGCAGCGTGTGCATCCGTGCATGTGTGCGTCCGTGCATGTGTGCATCCGTGCATGTGTGCATCCGTGCATGTGTGCACATGCGTGTCTCTTGGCAGGAGAGGGTGGGAAGATGGTTCTCTGTCTTCAAGTGTCCCTTCACCTCTTTGTGAATAGTTTGGTCTCTGTCTCTTTCTGTGTGGTTCCCTGTGTGTGAGGTACTCTCCAGCCCAGCCCTCTCTTCTCACCCTGGCGGGCATGGCATACGCACGCCAGTCCTGCCACATCCACAGTCCCCCCTGGGAGCCTCCCCGAGCCCTGGGAACTTCCCACAGAGATGCTTGCTAGCCAGGTGTCCTGCCTCCCACCTCTCCAGGCCTTGCAGATCTGAGGCTTCCACCTCCCACCTGCCGCCCTTGCCTGGTTTATCCGCCTCTCCAGCACACTGTTCCCCATCTTTGGAAAGGTCCAAGGCAGTCCCCCCCAAACTCCTGGCCCTCGGCAGCTGTGTGTGGCCAGGGGCTGGGGACAGGCACCGTCCCACGCCCCGGATCCAAGGACAAGAGCCCAGCCCTGTGATGCCCCTGGACTGTCCTGGGCAGCTGGGCCGCTGGCCAGTGGGGCAGAGCCAACAAGCAAGATGGCGCCTGCATCCACTAACGGGGGAGGCGGGCTGGGGAGGGAGGTTGGAAACCTGGCGTTTCCCTCCAGCATTAATGAAATTCCTGCTATAATTAGAAGTGAGGTGTACGGGAGCTGGCTGCCTGGCGGGAGTGTGCGTATGCTCATGAATAAATAAATTGTCCTCTCCCCAAGGGGAGCAAGGACTGGACGGTGGGCTCCTGGAGAACCGTGGACCTGGAGGGGCTCTGAGGATAGTGATTGGGCCCTGGCGGTGCCTCAGGGAGCTCCCCCTCCCGGGCCCTGGGCAGCCAGTCTGCCTGAAGGGCCTTCTGGATACCAAGCAGACTCAGCCTGGCGTCCATAGGCCTCCACCATCTGGCCCCAGCCTCCTCTCGCAGCTTCGGCCCACGCCAGCCTTCTGCCAGGCCAGGGCTGCAGCTCCGCTGGGTGGCCCCTCCCCGTTCCTGGTCACACTGTCCCCCCTACCAAGCCTCTGCTCCTGCAGCCCCTCCTGCTTGGAGTGCCCTCCCCCTGCGCGTGGTCATGCGGCTCGAGCCTTTGGAAGCCTTCCCCAAAGCCTGCTGCCTCCTCTGAAAGGACATGGCATCCAGCCCCTTCGAGACCCCATGGCCTCCATTTCTCGGGGCCACCTCCTCCCCAATGGCACCAGTGCCCCGACCCCTTATTGGTCACACCCTTTATGCCATTTAACGTGCTTCTCACACTGCCCGCCCCATTATTCGTTATTGATCATGTATTGAAATGGCACCGCGTTGGATCCAGAGGGCCGCCAGTCGACGTCCTTCCTTGCACACCGCGTCTCCGCGATCTGGCATCCGGTTAAGGCCACACCGCGTTGCAGTCACCTTGCCCCATCACCGTGTGCGGCTCGTGGCTGCTGTGTTCAGCAGTGTAGAGTCCAAATTCCTCATTTTGCAGGTGGGGAAACTGAGGTCAGCGGAAGAAGGTATTGCTGATGAGAGTTTTCAGGGTGAGCCTTCTCTCTGCAGGCAAGGCCGTTGCTGACCTGCCGTTCAGATTCACACTACTTTGGTCAAAAAGATAGACAGAGGCAGGCAGGACTGCGGCTGGAACCCAGCTGAGGCTCCCCTCCCTCCACCCCCACCCAACTCCCCAGACAGCCCCAGCCCAAGGCAAGCATCAGAGCTCTGCCAGATCCATGTCAGTCCTGCCCTTCGGTTACTCCCAGACTCCTGAGCGTGAGCACACAGCCTAGAAAACGGAGGTCCCCCCGGGACCCCTTCCCGGGGCAG
>PVIY010054591.1:0-14149 GCA_004026745.1 Myrmecophaga tridactyla
GGCAGTATTCACAACTGTCAAAAGATCAAAGCCACTCAATGGTACACCAACAGATGAATAAGCTACATTTTGGTATATACAATACAATAGAATATTATTCAACCTAAAAAGGAATGAAGTTCTGATACATATGACAACATGGATGAACCTGAAGATATCATGATGAGTGAAATAAGCCAGACCCAAAAGAACAAATATTTTAAGATCATGTATACAAAATAATTAGAATAAACTCATTCACAGAGTCAGAAAATACAATACAGGTTGCCAGGGACTAGAGAGGGGTGGGGTTATGGAATGGGGAGTTAATGCTTAATTGGTACAGAGTTTCTGTTTGGAGTGATGGGAAAGTTTTGATAATGGATGGTGATGATAGAATCACAACATTGTGAATGTAATTAATACTACTGAATTACATATTTGTGGTTAAAAGTATAAATATTAGGCTGCATACATGTTACAGAATAAAAAATTGTAAAAAGTACCATAGTGCTGTACAACATAGTGAACCCTAATGTAAATTATGGACTACTGTTAATGGTAGTGTAATAATAATAGCATTGTCTTATCAACTGTAATGCTATTACTGCACTAATGCATAAAGTTAGGGAAAATTGTGTGGGGAAATCTGTATTAGTTTTTTAAGCTGCCAGAATGCAATATACCAGAAATGGAATGGCTTTTCAAAAGGGAATTTTGTAAGTTGCAAGTTTATAGTTCTAAGGCCATGAAAATGCCCAAATTAAGGCACAAACAAGAGGCTACCTTTACTCAAGAAAGGCTGATACCATCTGGGACACCCCTGCCAGCTGGAAAGGCATTTGGCTGGCATCTGCTGGTCCCTAGTTCTTTGGCTCTGTTGCTTTCAGCCTCTGTCTTCTGTGGGGGTTTCTCACTTGGCTTCTGTGGGCCTTCACTTAGTTCCTCCAGGACACAACACTGGGTTCTGGCTTGCTTAGCATCTCATGGGAAGGCACATGGGCACATGGTATCTAGGCATCTGCTCTTTCTGTCATCATTCCAAGTATCTCCAAACATCCGTGTCTCTATTAGCTCTGAAACAACTGTTCTCCAAGCATCTGCATCTGCTCTGAGCTCTCTCCAAAATGTTTCCCTTTTTAAAGGACTCTAATAAACTAATAAAGATCCATCCTGACTGGGTGGAGTCACATCTCCGTCTAACCAAAGGCTATACCCACAATTGGGCATGCCATATCTCCACGGAGATTATCTAATCAAAAGGATATTGAATCAGGGTTAAAAGAAATGGCTTCCCCCACAAGATTGGATCAGGATTAAAACATGGCTTTTCTGGGGGTACTTAATAGTTTCAAACCAGCACAGGAGGTGTGTGCAAACTGCATTTTCTCCATGATTTTTTTGTAAACACACAACTTCTCTAATAAAAAAATTATATAGATTATTCATTTTTAGGACAAATTTGTTTTAAATTTAACACGAGTTCATGAATAACACTATAAAAACCCAATCGTTAAAATATTAATATAAATATCTATTCATAAGGGGGAAATAATTGGGGAATTTTATCTCTTCTGACAAAGGGGGAAAAGGCCATTTAAAATTATTTTCTTCCCTTTAGGCAGAGAGTGTAGGTGAGCCACAAGAAATCCAAGTTCACATGAAAGGGCCATGATAAAAAATGCAGGTGCTGTGAAACATTTATAAGGGCCCAGTGTAAGGCACTATGTAGGCTTGAATTTGAAATGACATTTCGGCATAAAACAGATCTCCCACAGGCAGATTTGAAACTTCCAGAAAAGTCTTAAAATGACATCTTTCAAAATGAACAATCATCAAATATGCCCAAGTCATTACCTCAAAGTACTTTGCTAATGAGACAGGCTGAAGAAATGGCTAAAAATAATTGACCCCAGTTTCACAGCTGAAAGTTGTAAAAAAAAAAAAAATCCAAAAAAGCTATTGCAGAGTGCAAACCTAGAATTAGGCATTAGCAACTGTTTAGCATATTAAATACAAACATTAGGACTTGTCTTGCTCAGCATAGAACAATTGCCAATAGTTTTTTATTCATGAATTTCAAATTGCTTTGCGAATTATTTTAAGACATATTCCCTCCTGTAAATTTCATTCCACTTATACAATGCTACGGTTAAAAAAGAAAAGAAAAGAAAAAAAAGACTTTCACACCAACATCTAATGAGATGTTCACCCACTTCCTCATTAAATCCTGGGACAATCCTGCAAATTAGGTAAGGTAGGTTTTATTGCCCCATTTAGTAGGTAAACACATTGAGATCCAGAGAGATATAACTTGCTCACACTTACCCAGTTTTTCAAATATACCACACTAATTTACTAAACATTAAATACCACACAGGGAGGGAAACTGTTCTTTTCAGGAAGGAAAGAAAGATAGGAAGAAGGAAACTAGTGTGCATGTATTATATGAAATGTGGACATAACATGGGGGAAATTCTTGTATGTTAAACACAAAAAGCAGGATTTATATACAATGTACCCAACAATATCACTAAAAAATTATGTATAGGAGAAAGACTGGAAGAAAAAATGCCCTGAAATGTGAATTTCTGTTTTATAGCTTTATTACTCCATTTTCTGTAATAAACCATGTATTATTTTATAATGGAAAAGAATAATTTACTTATTAATTCAACTTCTTAATTGAGTATCTTCTATTCATCAGGCATTTTTCTAAACTGTAGGCTGTGAAGAAGACAAAGTCCCTGTCCATAAGTGGCATACATTCTGGAGGTGAAAATGGATAATAAAAAAGAAATCAATCAATTAATAATATTTCCTATAGTGATAATTGGTATGGTGATTGTGAAGCAAGGTAAGAGGTTAAGAAAGGATGGGATGGAAATGAGGGGAAGATGGGCAAATATGAGCATAAAACTCTGGACTTATTTAAATGAAGTGAGCATAATTGGGTGCTTTTGGGAGTGTTTGGGAGTGGGGGAATTGTGAATGATCTGATTTATATGTTGCAAATATCTCTCTTGGCTGCTGTGTAGAAAAAGCTTTTAGGGAGGAGAGGTGGAATTGAGGAGGAGACCAGTTGGAAGTTAATGGTCATTGTTCAGTCCAAGCAAGAAAAGATGGTGACTTCCCTAGTGTAAAAGACCTGAAGATGGTAAGAAATAATTCAATTCAGGATTTCTTTCTTCTTCCTTTTTTTTTAAATTTTTTTTATTTTTGGTGGGGCAGAGGCATGGGTTGAGGATGCTGAATCCAAATGATGCTGCCATTTTCTAGATGGGGAAGACTGGAAAATGCGCTTGTTTGGGAGAACACTTAAGAGTACTATTTAGGATGCATTATACTCCTTAGTGGAGACAATGGATTAGGCAGCTGGATACATCAGTTGGAAGCTTAGGGGAGAGGTCCAGACTGCAGACATATATATTTGGCAGTCCCTCGTATATAAATGACATTTAAAGCCATGAGGCTGGTGAAGATCACGTAGGGAGAAAATAGTTGGAGAAGTGGGCTCAGAACCAAGCCCTGGACTTTTCCAGATTTGAAAGTCTAGAGGTGGAGGAGTGAGCCAAGGAGCCTGTAAATAAACTGTTGTGAGATAGAAAGTAGGAGGAAACCTAGGAGTTAAATTAGAAGTTTTATGAGAGAGAGAGAATACATAAAATGGGAATTGACATCTACCTCATAAGGCTGTTGGGATGAATAAATGAGGTACTACATGTCAAGTGCTTAGCATGGTGCTTGGCATTGGATAGTTCTGAATAAATGATTGGCATTGATGCTGGATGTCTTCAGTGACCCTCTGCCCACTTCATCCTGCTCCGAGTCCAGGATGATTGGATTAGACCACAAAATCGGTTAGATCTGAATTCAGGTCTTTGAGCCTCTGACTTTAGGGTATCTGCCCCTGCCCTTTCTTTTTAAAGTTTTACAAGAGACCAATCTTTTATTAATGTCTTCTTTTTAGGCTTGGGCATTATTACATGATTATATGAGAGGTCTGATGAGATCACAAGCATGAACTTTATGATGATATAAGTAGTATGACTTAAAACAAAATTACTGAGCTAAAATTATCTCCTCTCACACGAACCATTTGGTGGGAAATACATAGCTTTAAAATTTGGAAGTTCTGATGCTGCAAAGAAGATATTCATATGCAATAGGACTCATTTAAGTGATGCATTTTGCTTTGGTAAATCTTGATTCAGAAATCCATAAATAACAAAAAACTTTTTAGCAGTCAGGAGAGGTAGGCCTGTGAAGTGTTGTTACACACACACGCACGCATAATAAAACATGTCCATGCAATTTTAGGTTATATTATATGTCTGACTTTTTTATTCCAATATGTGCCTCGGTTAAATATTCCAATATTTTTAAAAGGGGATACAAACACCAAATATAATGGTTTATTGGTAGGGAAAATGTGTATGGGCACTTAGCCCTGGTGAACTCTGTGCATTCAACAATGCTCACTTTTATAATCATCCCTGTACATGCAAAGAAAGTCCTTACAAACTGTAAACTAGTATTACCCATAAGAAATGTTTGCATTGCTAGTCACAGGAAGGTTCGTTCCACCAAGACATAAGGCTGCCTTTCACTGAAGCTTGCTGCAATTTTCCTTTCAGCCCATTACAAGATCTCTGATCACTGTTTCCTCTAAGATTTGGCCCTGCCTCACCCCCTCCAGGAAGTCCTCCCTAATTAATTGAACTTTGTCTGCTCTTCTATTCTCCAAACATTGATCCATAGGAGTAAATACAGATTTACAAAACAGATGAATTAGGGTTAATTAGTTGTAACACCAGAGGATTCTTTGGGATTGTTTTAGATCATGCACTCTCAAAGCACAATTAAATCACATGCACTTTATAAATATTTGATTAATGCTCATGGGTTCTGGGACATTGATATTGCCCAAATTGAGGCCCAGAGCTGGTCTGATCCATTTGAGTGCACATATGCTAAAAATTGCTTCACTAGCCTTCAGAGTTGATTTTGCCTCTTATAGGATTTACCATTAAACTCTCGAAGAAAGCGACCCTGACTTTAATTTCCATTACCTTCAGGAAGTATATATCCTAAAGAGCTGTCCCAGGTGGGTACCAGAGGAGGGTAGGCTTGATCTTTGACAAGGAAAGTGGTCCATACATGTCGTACTGTCCTAATTGCACTTTTTAGGCTTTTCTGTGATGGACAATGTAGACTTCCTAGAAATTATATAACTAAAGTGGGGTCCTGGGGGAATTTTACTCCCAGAAGCAAGGGATTGTGAAACTAAAGGTCATGATCATAGTTTAGAGATTTTTCTGTTCCTTTTTGCTTCTTCTGTTACTCCCTTGATCGAGTTACAGTAAAACCTTTCCACTGGATGAGCCAGTGGGTACAGCTTCAAGTACAACAAAGAAGTGGGGGATGCAGCTGACAAATATATGCCACCTGGCACAAACCAAAAGATTAATAAATTATATCTCTTTGATCATTTTGCTGATATTGAAAGGTAAATCCTAAACTTATAATTAGCAGAAAAAAGTAGTGTCAGGGATGTATGGCTGAAAGAGCCTCCTGCTGAGAAGGAAGAACATCAGCTAATCCCAACTCTCCCATTATTTGGTGTGAGCCTGGGAAATCCTTTTAATCTTCTGGACCTTCAAATCTACAATTAGTGGAAGTGGGTGTCAGTATAAGCTGGCTCTAAGTTCTCTTGCAGCTCCATAATTTCCATAATTGCTTATTTGATTTCCAGGGCATTACGAGGAAAAAGCTTTAGGCTTTTCAGATCTGAGCATATTTGTGCTGAGATGGGAGCAAGATTGCCAAACAAACAAATGAACAAATGAAAATCCTAGGCCGGCCCCTTAAATATATGGATGAGAAATACAGTTGGCCCTTAAAGGAAGCACATCCCTTTTTCTAATCCCAGCTGTTGTCATATCTCAGCTGTTGCAGCATAGCTACTATATTCTCAAACTTTCTCATTACAAAGCGGGGCATTAAAACCACCTCTGTGGGGAATGGGGATTAGGAAGCAGGGTGGTCTCGAAAGCACTTTTCAAAAGAGTGTGTAGCACTTTCCTGATTCCCTGCACGATTCATTCTTTCCCACCGCATCTATCAGCAATGACCCCACAGTCAGTTCCGTGGTGCAGCAACATGAGTGTCTGAAAATTCAACTCTCAGTCCTTTTGTCTAACTGATCACTGCATCCCCACCAGGGTCTTTCTTTTACCTGGCAGAGGGACATGAAAACTTTGTTGAATGGAATGGAATTGTTCTCTTGATATAGGTGAACTGATTAAATGCTATAAAGACAGAAGCCTTCCCCCTTACTCAGGATACTTACTTGGGTAAATACAGCTAGATTAAAATTACAACTCATAAACTATTAGAGTGGGAGAAATTTTATACAGCATCCTGCTCCAAACCTTCATTTATTAATTTACCCAACTAAATGCAGAAACAGAGGTCAAGTATGTTAAATGACAAGTTCAGAGATACACAGTTAGCTATGTATCTAGTGGAAGAGCTGAGATCAGGACTTAGGTTTTTTGACTCCTGATACAGTGGTCACTTTATTACTTACCATGTTGCAAAGATAATTCAATAATTATAAATTTAGTGATTGTAATTCCATATACCATAAATTTCTATAATAACGTTTTCAAATATAGAAATGTGTGGGCTTCTTGAAGTTTTTAGTTCTCCAGGATTTTTGTGAAAGTAAAAAATCAGTCTCTGTACCTACATCTCCCATGTGACTGCTTTCTCCTAAATCTTTATTTCATATAGCAGAACATTTGTTTAGATTTCAGCTTACAAACTAGAAAATCCATTAATAATGACTGGAGAATCACCAAGTTTCTGAGGAGACTGTAATTCATTTAACAAAAGGTCAAAATCCATAGCTAGTGCTGTTCACATGGTGTCTAAACAATGAGTTATGGAATTTCAAACCAAGGCCAGGGCTTTGTATACCCTCCCCGCACCCCATATTATCCAAAATTTGACATCATAGTCAAGGTGGAGAGTTGATATAATTGGAAATTATATAGGACCTCACCTATTTTCTCTGTACTTCATTACCTCTTGGGTGAAACAAGGATCATAATATTTTCCTCTAGGTTTGTTTGAGGATGAAATATGAAAAAATATGTAAATATGCCAAGTATACTGGTTAGCACAAGTCAAGTAGAGCTGAACTCAAGCAAAATACGGATAATTGATAACAGCAGGGCTGTGTACAGCTACCAGGGAGGTCCCATACTGGAACCAATGGCTCACCAAGATGAGGAATGTGGTCTATGTGAGGTCCTGTTGAGCAATGCTAAGAGTTTTTATGAGTAGAAGGAAAAGGATTGTATCTCTATAGAAGCAGGGAGGTATTTGCCCATCTAGCATCATGTAACGGGCTTCCTGTCTCCCTAGAAAGAGAGAAAAGGGAGCTCTTTGCACCTTGCAGTGGTCAAGGAAGACTTTCTAGAATAGGTGGTTTATGAACTAGAACTTGGAAATGACTTGAGATTTCCACAGGTAGAAAGGAAGGGGGCAGTGGTACTGGAATGGGCACCAGGGACAGCAAAGGCTGTCAGAGGTTGGAACGTGACTGATAAAATCTGTGCCTGGATCAGAGAATGAGTGTTGGAAAAGATTAAAGGGAAGAAGAAGAAACCCCAATGTATATAGACAAAGGGATCCATATTTTCTCCATTCTGAAAAGGAAAGCCATGTGCATGATAGTTGTAGAATGGTCTTTCAGAAAGAATAAAAGCTGAAGGTGGAGCAGGCACAAAGAAGAGGCTAAAGGCAGTGGATTCATGAAGAGTATATTGAATCTGGGTTCAGAAGGCTTGGAATTCATGGTTCCAGCATCACTACTATGAGGCAGAAAATCATCAGTAAGTTACTCAGTTTCTCGAAACTACAGCTTGCTTTTCTACATAATGGGAATAATAATGCTAGGATTTGTTGTGAAGCTCAAATATATAAATAAATTAGCAGGTGGTGAATTACACTGTAAACTCTCCATCAGTACTGTCTTCCAGAACTTTCTGCCCTGATAGAAATGTTCTATCTATATTTGTGTGGTACAAAATGGTAGTCACTAGCCATACTTGAAATTTCACTAGACGTATATGACATTAATCTTCATTTTTATTTAATTTTCACTAAATTTAAATAGCCACCATATTTGACAGCCCAGCTTTAGAGCCTAGCATAGTGGAGAAGAATAGACTTTTTAAAGCAAGCAATCCAGGTTTCAAACATAGCTGTGACACAATTGGGTGAGTTACTTTATTTCTCTGGGAGGAAAAAGAGCAAGAACATTGTCACAGTAGCTACACAGCCTTTCTCCTTGCTTGTGCTTGGACGCACTATGCTTTTATGGGCCTCTATGTTTTTGCACTTGTACCTCTCTCTGCATGGAATGACCCATTCTCCTTTATTTCTCTATTTTCTTGGAGAAATGCTAATCTCTTTGAGGCTCAATCCAGGAATCTTCCACATGTTGTTCAAAGAAGCCTTTCTTACCTTCTTGTTGATCCTCTGTCAAACTCATCTCTATGTCACTGTGCTGCCCCATATGTCCCCCCATTTAGCCCATACCATGCTACAGCCTGGCTCCCCAGAGTTGTGTCAGCAGAGACTGAGCACTCACTGAAGGGCAGGTACCAGTCCTGTATCATAGTTGTTTTCTCTGCATTCCCAATACCAAGTACTGCTCCTGGAAATATAGGAGATAGCAAATAAAGGTATTCAGTGGGAGAAAGGGAGGGAGGGAAGGAGGGATGAAGGAAAGAAAGAAGGGAGGGTGGAAGGGAGGAAGGAAGGAAGGAAGGAAGGAAGGAAGGAAGGAAGGAAGGAAGGAAGGAAGGAAGGAAGGAAGGAAGGAAGGAAGGATGGCAGAATGGCAGGATGGCAGGATGGCAGGCAGGCTGAGAGATTTACTAGGGATTATAGCTCAGACAAATACACTGTGGGCCTTAACTCTCTCACTCAGAATGTCCATCACACTGGAAAAGCCAACATAAAGCTTTACGTGTACCCTTTTAATTTTTAGTTTGTTTTAGTTTTGCAGTTGGCAAGAACCCGGTCTCAGAACCAGAAGACTTGCGTATATTTCTAGCATTGGACTTCGATAAATCACAAACCCTCAACCTCAGCTTCTTCATCTTTAAAATAGCACCCAAATTTGTTCCTCTCGGGTTTGTGCTTGTGTGTGTCTGGGGTTAGGATTAAATAGCAGTCTTCTCTGAGAACTCTAAGGAACCACATAAACTGTATGAACAAAGAGATTTTGATTATTCTCCAGAACTTTTCTTCTATGTCTCAATTACAATAAGTCAATTAAAATCCATAATGGAAAAAAAAAAAAGACTAGTGACTTAAGGAGAGTTTCTTTCAAATTCTATTTCTCAACCCAGAGGCGAGTAGTGTCAAATTGGTAAAATTTTTACATTCTAATCACTTTTTGATTCCTATTGAAGTTTCGGGTGTTCTATTTGGGCTTGACACAGTCAGTGAAAATAGCAAGCCTTTGTAATAGCAAAAAGTGCTAACACACAACGACAGTAATACTTCAGCCACAGGCGACATTTAAAAACTCCCCAGCTACATAATCACATTAACATTTAATGTGCCCAGCTTCAGCTAAAATATGTTTCCCCTCTTCCGCATCTCCTTCTTGAAGCAAAGATGCCAATGGAACTTGAGAATTACATTTGTGTCCTGTGATGAACCTCACAGAAGAGGGAATTCTTCAGGCCTGTTTCCTATTCAGGCTGCTCCTTGAGGTAAACACAGCTTGTACAATGTGGGCAAACATCTTTTATCATTTTACACCCTTTATAGGTCAGCCAGTTTGAGTTGGAGACACAGGAGAGTTCCCGGAGAAATTCATTACTGCCACTCATTCTAGTTTTCTGTCTCAATATAATTAAGCTTGGCTAATTGTCTATCATGATTAAAATCATGCCAATAACAACCTTGTTCTTGAGTTTGGCTCTGCTCCAAACTTATTAATGGCTCTTGTTTTAGAGTAGGTCATTCTGTACCTCGTGTCAGCTGTGAAATTCCTTATAAATAACATGCTTAGATAATAAGATCATCCTTGGGTGACCAGGAACAGTCAACATGGATGACACAAGCTGTGGCTAATATATGAGATAACTGAATCATAATTTGAATCATTCTCAACAGCCTGGAACATTGAGCCAATTTTAACATGAAGCTATTTCACTAGAAAAAATATATAGTCATGAATGACGGGTCAAAGAATCCATTGCAGGAACTCACAAAACAGATTTGGATTATATTATAGTAGGCCCAGATTTCAATGTGAGTCTATATGACTTCTAAAAATGCGAGGTTTGCCAGGATTAATTGAAATTCAACGTTTTACCTAATCTAAGAAAGCATCAATTATTTTATTTACCATTAGGAAAAAAAAAGATGCTGCCCATTAAAAGTTTTGACCATACTTTCTAGTCATTTAGAATTTTTATTTGATACCTAGTGAGAAAGCTCTTAAATGATGGATTTGTATCTTATAACATACTGCTCTGTTTCTATGCTTTTCTGAGTACAGATAGCTTTTCATTTCAAAGCTGACTCATAGCGTAATCTTTTTGAAGATCCTTTAACTGTCAATCAAGCTTAGCACATGTGGTAACTGCAATATGCTTAACTTAGTAGAAGTGATGGTGAGAGCAGCGGCTCTGATGAAGTGTGCCTGCAGACGGAATGAACACCTACTGGCCAGCAGTGACTACAAGGTAACAGTGGTTGTAAGAGCCATATTCATTTCCAAGATATTAACATATATTAAAGTATGCATATTAGGACTTATGAAATACAGTATAGTGTCCAAAGCAAGGGAGATGATAACCCTGCCATTGTTAGAGCACATGACTCCCTATCTTAGGTATGAATAGGAGCTCTTAGCAGCCTTTCCTGTGCAAAGCCTTTCCTGATTTAGGCATCACTACCCCTTGGTTTTCACTGAACATTGCATATGGTTCTGCTTATACCAACAGTCATGGGGCAGTGTCATTTTTTATTCCAAATACACTTTAGGAAGTATGCGGTCCTTGAAGTCATGGGAGCCTTTTTCACTTTTTAATTACTGGCAATTGAAGTGGGGCCTGGCACATAGTAGGCCCTCAATAAACACATAAACAAGTGAAAGAAGGAATAACTGTTGTACCATGATAAATTCTTGCTTGCATAAAATTTTTCTCTCTTAAATAAGAATTTGAAAAACATCATTATGATGTAGGTTGCATCCAAACAGTCTTGTTTACTGAAATACAAATATAATATCAGTGCTAATTAAATTTCTCTTACATCAACAGTGTCCCTGGGATTGGATTTCAAATAGCTCCTCACCTCCCCAGACTATTCCCATACTCACATACATAGACCCTGTGCTCAAGCTTTAATGCCAAACAGATCTGGGTTCGATACTAACTCTGCAATTAACTGTCTTAAAGATAATGAGTTTTTACTCTCTTGGTCTCAGTTAAATAAATCTACCACCTGACAACATTGTGAGGATTAAAGAACACATACATAGCACCTAGAACAGTGCCAGGTATACTACTAAAAATTCTCGAGAACATTTTGCTATAGGTTTATAACGTATCTTACAATTCACAAAGAGCTTTCATGTCTACCATGTCTTTTGATTACATGCATGCCAATCCTGAGAGGAGGCTCTTCTATTCTCATTTTTCAAACACTGAAATAGCCTCAGAAAGAAAAAGTTACTTATATAAAATTACAGTTACAGACTAGGACATTTAACTTAGTTTTTCTCATAAAACCAACCACATTCATAGAAAAAGAATTTTAGATCTGGAAGGAGCATTAGGCATAATCTTGTCCTAAACTTTCATTTATCAATAAGGAAACTGAGGAAAATAGAAAGTGATTTGATTTCAATATCATTTAGCTACTGGTGGCAGAACTGGGGTCAGAGTCCAGATGACTGAATGCTAAAAAATTACTTCTTTCATTATTTTCACTCACCGTGGCATCCATCTCTGAGTTATGAATCCTCACATTGGAGCTCCTTTTGGACCTAGGTGCTCTGGCTCCCGTCCTCCTCTCTAATCTCATCTCCCACTAACTTACCCTAGTCTCTCACTCAGGCTCATTTCCCCTGGAGGGTCTATGCACTTGCTTTCTTTCTCTAGGAAAATTTCTTACCCAGATTCTTCCCTTGCCAGGTTTTCTCACTTAATTCAAGTTTCTGGTAAATGTCACTCTTCAGAGAAGGCTTCTCTATTCCAAATAGCTTTATAGACCCTCAATTAACTACCACCCAATATTCTCAATTTGCTTACTCTGCTATTTTCTTTATAGTACTTTTTACTATATAAGATAATGTATATATTCATGTGTTTAATTCTATGTCTCTTCCACTATGTTGAAGTCTTCCTGAGGTCAGTGACTGGGTTTGTTTTATCTTATTTATCATTGTGTCACCACTAAAATGGTGCCTGGCATATAGTAAGTGCTCAATGAAAACATTTGTTGACTGTCTACTGTTCCAAGCACTGGGATATCTGGGGAAATAATTGTGATCCATAAAAGGCATTCTTCTCCGCCCTCAAGGAGTTTCTAGTCTGGTGATGGACATAGACACTGATCAAATAATCACAGATGTCTGTGGTTCTATAAGAGCATATCCTCAAGGGAAGTAAACTAGTCTTGAGATTCTGGAGAACTTTCCCCGAAGAAGTATCTTTTTGTAAACATGTTTGATAGAGAAGTGGGTATAAGCTAGGTAAAGAGGACAGAGTATGAATATCCCATTAGAGGAAACGCTAAGCATATATTCTTTTGGCAAAGAAGGGATAATGGCAGGAGTCTAGGTATCCAGAGGGATGGGTAAATGGGTAGAAGTCAGATCATAAAAGTCTTTTTGGGACATATTAAAGATTTTGGCCTTTATCCTGTGATCAATGAGAAGACATTGGTGGATTTTAATCAATGAAGTGATATGATTGGTTCTGTATTTTAAAATGATGATTTTGGATGTACTATGGAGAGTGAACTGGACACTGGGAAGGGAGGAACCACAGTGACCAACCAGGACAGTGACTTGTACTAGGGTGGCAACTGTACATGAGTAAAGAAATGGACAGATCAAGGAGGTCTTAGAGTTAGAATTTACAGCATTTGGTCAGGATCAAATGTGAACATTAAGGAAGAGGGTGTATTAAGGATAACTCTGATGTCATTTTTAAATTTTCTTTAACTTGTGCAACTGGATGAAAGATGGTATATTAGTTTGCAGGCTGCTAGAATGCAATATGCCAGAAATAGAATGGCTTTCAAAAAGGGAATTTAATAAGTTACAAGCTTACAGTACTAAACCTATAGAAATGTCCATACTAAGGCATCCAGGTAAAGATACCTAAATTCAAGGAAGGATAATGGGTTCGGAACACCTCTATCAGCTGGGAAGTCACATGCCTGGCATGTGCTGCTTCCTTACTTCTGGGCTCTGTTACTTTCAGCCTCTGTTCCTGTGAGGGTTCCTCACTTTGCTTCTCTGGGGCTGGCTTTCATCTCTTGGCTTCCCTTGGTTCTCTTCAGGTTCTAGTTTGCTTAACATCTCATGGTGATGTCTCCTGGGCTCCAAGCATCTCCAAACATCTATGTCTCTGTTCTGCAAGTGTCAGCATTTGTGTCAGTTCTGCCCTGAAATTTCTGTCAGCTCTCTCTCTCTGTCAGCTCTGTTGTTTCTGAGGTTTCTCCAAAATGCTTCCCCTTTTAAAGACTCTAGTAAACTAATCAAGACTAACCTGGAATGGATGAAGTCACATCTCCATCTAATCAAAAGGCCACACCTGTGCTCATCTCTATGAAGAGAATCTAATAAAAAGTTTCCAACCTACAGTGTTGAATCAGGATTAAAAGAAACAGCTGCTCCCACAAGATTGGCTCAGGATTAAAACATGGCTTTTCTGGGGTACATAATACTTTCGAACTGGCACAGGTAATAACAGAGATAAATAGACTCCTGGAAGAGAACCAGGACATGAATCCTGTTTTGAACATGCTGAATTTGAGATACTTCTGAGACATCTAAGTGCAGACATGAAGTAGGCAACTAGAAATATGGGTCTGGTGCGCAGGTGAGTTCTGCACTGGA
>PVIY010054592.1:0-14150 GCA_004026745.1 Myrmecophaga tridactyla
AAAAAAAAAAATGTCAAGAGTCTTGATTTCCCTTGACTTTTTTTTTCATAGTACCTTGGCTTTAGTGTTTTCTAGCAAAATATATAAATAAACATTTTGAATATTTACATATATGCAGTAAGAAAGGAAAACTAGTTACTGGTTAAAAAGAAAAGTGCTTGAGTGTTTGTGATAGTTCCTGATAACTTTTATGTGCCATCCACTCAAATAATAGCTATGTCTATATTTTTAGAGTCTAGATATGACTTGAAGTGCTAGCTGTCTGTGTTTCTCTTCTGTTTATCCTTAGAGATATCCAGAACTTTTCCCTAAAAGCATTATTGATTTTTTGACAAATATTGTCTATTGGATCCTTAAAAATGAGTTTTTTCTTACAGAGTGTTCCTGACTGTGTTTTGTATTACTACTTAACCAAGAAAAATGAAAATTATAAAGCCCTAGTAAGACGAAATTATGGAAAACGACGAGGAAGAAACCAGGTGTGTTTTATTACTGTATGGACGATGTTTCAGGGCTGATGGAAATGAGAAAATAAAATGGTAAAATAGGAGACTTCAGTGGAATAATGTTTACTTTAGAGATTGAGGTTTCTCTTAAATTAGCTAGGATGTTATGAATAGGTGTATTTTAAAGTTAATATATATATTTTTAGTACGTCATCTATTTTGAATTTATTTTAAAATGTGTGATAAAATTAATAAGAAAAGTTTAATACTTTCTGTCTTTTGAGTCCTGTTAAAATGCATTTCAGTGTTAATAATAATAAAATGTCATTAAATTTGGCACCCTTGATATGTTACCTAATATTCCGTCTTCCTGATCCTTTTGACTGGGATGGGTTAGTTGGCCAAGGAAGGAAAAGAGCGTGTGGTGCCTGCAGTGGAGGCTGCTTCATTGTGAGACCTCGTCTGGTCTTGTTTCAGATCACCTTCATTCCAGGAGCTTAGATGTTTCAACTCTTTACTTTACCTGAAAAGGTAGTTTTTTTTTTTTTCAGCAGCAATATTTATTCCTTACAAATATGAAAATACTGATCTATGGAATTAATCTTACTTCATTTTACTTCTTCCAAAATTTGCCATTCAATTTAGTAGAAAAGTAGTTTTTAATATAATGCAGTCTGTATTTGTTCTTGCCATTCAGTACTTTAAAAATGGTTTAACTTAACCACAGCTGTTGCAGCTCATGCTTGCATTCCCGCCAGTGAGGCTGCTGTGGCAATGCCTGCACCTACCCAGTGCTCTGTACTGTGCACCTGCCGGCGTGAGCTGGGACAGCTGCTGGCTGTTCGCTGGCGTTTTTAAACCTCTGCTGGTTTTCCTACCGGCCACCTCACAGTGTGGCGGGGCCTTACCCCCGTCTCCTCCCGGTAGCCCAGGCCCCTGTCTGCGTATTATTCCTCGCCATAACCTTTATGTGCGTCCCAGGTCTTTGTTTCTTACAGAGCTACTACTTCCCAAAGTGTCAGTGCATATCCTTTGGAAACAGTAGTTCATGGTCAAGAAAGTTTGAGGCATGTTTCACAAAGGGTGCAGTGGCCAGCTATGTGAAATGCTGCTCAGGCTGAGGAGGTCGAGCCATGCATTTTCACTGGATGAATTGGGGGTAGGTGGAGAAATAGGACTCCAGTGAGTTGAAGAGGCTATGGAGGATGAAATGCCAAGATACAAGTAGACTCTCATTTGTAGGATTTGCTTATAAAGGGAAATAGAGAAGTGGGGTGCTCGGGCTGATGAAGACCAAAAGGGAAGAGAAAGGGACACTCACACTGATGGAGATAATGCTGCAGAGGCAAGCAGATGATTGTAGAGCTCCGTAAACATTTAGTGAGCGAAGAGGAGCAGATTGTATATGGATAATGAGATGGGAAGCTCTGTGCCTCTAAAGGAGCCAGGGCTTTGCATCTTCTAGAGAAAATAGAATTAAGGTCCTCTCTACCTGTTAGATTATTCTAGAAACCATCTATGTTTTAAACAAGTTTCAGCTATGAACTTTTGAAAAAATAGCTTTCTTTTTCATTATAAAAAATTTCATTTTTCAGTTGTATATGTTAGTTTGAGTTTCTCAATCCCAGATAAAGTAAAAGGATAAATTGATATTTGTTTATGCCCTACCTTTGCTGGATTAGTTGCCTGCTGCCTGTGATGAGAGAGGAGAAAGCCCTAGCAGGATGCTCTGTCTCGCTGGGAATGTCTCTGTTAGGTGGAAGCCTTTGTATTCTATCCTGAAGTTGTCTTGGACATAGTTCCACTCCTCTACATGGCATATTTGTCCTTATTAATTTCCAGCTGTGTCAGTGTCTTCTTCTCTGCATTCCTGTTCTACGTGCTAGCGCTCTCAGTACTTCCCCACCCCAGAATGCTTTTGTAGAACTGAAATTTTCCATGTCCACCCTCACATTGACCTGACCTTAGGGTGCTGGCTCCCAGGTGGGCTCATTTTGGATTTGGTCAGCCCTTCCAGCAGTGGTATCCTGCCCACATTAGATTTTAAGGAATTACCTTCAAGATTTTTCTACAGTTTTATATTTCTCTGATTATTGCACTAGAAATTTGGGAGAGAAGAGATTGAAATAAGGGACTTAATACCATCATCTCAGACCAAAAGGCTCTTATTTGTCTTAATTCCTCATACACTTCACTCCATTTATTCATATCAGAACAGATGGGCAGTTTTCCAGAGACTAGGTAGTGTTGGCTAAGAGCCCCCTTATAGAAAACCGAACTATGAGAGCTGATGCCATTTGTGCAGGGAGCTGCCGGGGCTTTGGAGCAGAGGAGTCCTGCTGGGTTCCAGGTGCAGCAGGATCCCTCTGGCTGCCTCTGAGAGAGGCCAGGGGGGAAGCAGGCTGACGTCAGGAGGTGATTTTAACAGTCTCAGTTGAAGTGGACTAGCAGATAGTGGGGAGGCGGTGAGAACTGGTGAGTTTTTAGATATATTTGTGAAGAGAAACCAACAGGATTGGTTATTTTCTGGGTATTTATTTTTGAAGGTAAATCCAATAGGATTTCCAGATAGATTGCGTGTAAAGGGTGAGAAAAGGGCAATTGCTGTTTGCTGTGATAGGCCTGACTGAAGGAGGAGCAGGACACGCTGCGCTCCAGATGCCTATGAGACATCCAAGCAGAGGTGTGCACTCAGCTGATAGACGCCTAAGTCTGCAGTGGTGGGAAGAGGGCTGCGTTGTCAATAAGAAATTTGCTGTATGAAAACAAAGTTCAGAAAGACATTTTTTTATATAAGTAAATATTCTGTGTCAACGCTCTTGATTTTACCCAGGTGGAAAAAGAGATGTGACTAATTTGAAAAATCACTTTACTGCTCTATTATCCAATCAGGCTTGAACCAGTGGGGATTATCTCACGTAATCCCACAGTAATTAGAAATTTGATAAGTAGTGACTGTTCTCAGGCAGAACAATACAGTTTGTTGGAATAAAAACATTGCTAGGTCAAATTTACTTTGTGAGTCTGTAGGGTTCTGCTGAAGTTTCTGTTTGATCTTTTCAGTTTTTATTTGATTGCATAAAATTATATGTAGAGATTATTACTGGGAATAAATTCTAGGTCTTTTTTCTGAAGTTAGTTAGATACCGCCTAAACCATTTTTCCAGTTCAATTTATCAGCATCCCATAAAGAGTAGTTGTAGTTCTCTAAACATTTTAGTTTGAGGCAGTGAATTAATGTTGGTGATTGGAAGCCAAAAACCCACTGACATGCCAGTTAGTCATTTGGCTCTGTGTATGTTTTGTTCAAAATAAAAATTCCTTCCCTTAGGAAGTATGGCATTTTCTAGGACACACTTTTGTCTCATACATCTATCACTGTGTGGGTGGAATTCCTGTGGCACCTGCTGGTGACCAGCAGGGAAGGAGGTCATTGTTTAGAAACCTGTCTTCATTTCCAAATACTTGATTACTTTTCACAGGAATTCATGCCCTTCCTTCACACTGACAGCAATTTCCTCTTGAATATCCCAGTGCGTTTTTATTCTCCAGAGGTATTTAGGAAGCATATTCTTTTATTTATACTTAAGCAAATGTAGTCATGTTGATATGGAAGTTTTGACTAAACTTTTAGTCACTGGTTGGGAAAGAATGTTTTGGACAAGGTAAAAACTTTGGTTTAATAGGAAAAGATGTAGACACCAAAGTGTGCACGTTACCCTGGATGAGGCCCTTTGCTTGATGAACCTTGGTGGGCCCATGTGTGAGCCTAGGGCAGCAGTGTTTATCTTGCAGGGTTAGTGTGAGGACTGGTTATGCATGTAGCGTCCCCATTCTAATGCCCAGAGTGCCTAGTCAGTGACAGCAGCAGTCATTTTTGTGTTTTTATTGCCATCACCCCGGTGTGTTTCTTGATGATTGACATTGTTCACTCCTCAGAGAAGTAGTCTGAAATTCAACTGGCTTAAAGGTACTCATTATCGATATATATTTTAATACAATAGGCATAAAATATTTTCTATGTATTTCCTTACGTATTTTTTTAAAGAAAATATCACCAAGTGGGATGGAGCAGTAGTTTACCTTTTTTTTTGGCCTCTTGTACATTTTTAGTTAACTATAGCTGCTTGTTCTTAAATTTGGTCACTTCGTTTCCTGGCATTTAACTAGATACAATAGTAATAAATCTCAGCATAAACTATTTTTTATCTTTCTATAAAAGGACCCTGCTAAAATCAAGCCCTTCTTCATTTATCGTGATGAAATATATTGCTTTCACTTTCTCG
Organism: Myrmecophaga tridactyla; assembly: GCA_004026745.1. Classification (NCBI taxonomy): domain Eukaryota; kingdom Metazoa; phylum Chordata; class Mammalia; order Pilosa; family Myrmecophagidae; genus Myrmecophaga; species Myrmecophaga tridactyla. The sequence continues at coordinate 4,733 of PVIY010054592.1, forward strand.
TTTGAATTTTCATTTTGCTTTATAATGTGCCCTTGCATTTATAGGGAATAGCTTGTTTGACAGAAGTGTTTCATGCTATAAGAACCTCCCTAACAGAACGAAACTTTTGTTTTTTGACTATCAAGTGAGATGGGAAAACCTGGGCAAGGAACTCTTGGGACTGTCTCCTCTTTTCAGGGTCCTTTAGAATGCTCTCCCTTTGAAAGCCTAGGCCAGCTCTTCTCCAGCTGCCAGCCTGCCTAACGCGGTCAGGGAGCTCACCTGTAACCCCCACTTGGACCACCTGGACCACTACTCCTCTTGCCAGATTTGCCTGCAACAGAAGTCATTGCTACCACCTCTGTTTAAACTGGAGGTGATTTCTTTTTCTCTTTAATGGCAGTGATACCTGTTACAATAGCTTATATCACTCCAGAGTACTGGTGCCTCGTGCAAAGGTTCCCAGGCTGTGGTCCCCAGGCTGTAGCCGTTTCAGGGCCTCCCTGGCTCCCTCTCCACTCACTACTGCCTAGGCAGTGTGGATTGGCTTCCAGCCTCTGCAGGAGAAGGTGCGATAGAGTGGCGAAAGCTGTGCTCTGCTGTGGCGGTGGCATACACTTCTATAGACTCTAACCACAGCAGCTCCATCACCTTCTTTGGGTCATTCTCGTACTTCCCTCAGGACTGGGAGCTGATTTTCAAAAGGGACCCTGTGTTCTTCCTCCTGTGGGCTGGTTTAAGCAGGTGCTATAGTTGCTTCTTCAGTTTTTAGAAGTAGGAAAGGGGACTGAGTGGCTGTACCCCCAGGAGCAGAGAATATGTAGGTTTGCTTACTTTCTTTAAAGCCCAGGTTGGCACCAGAAGCAGAATTTCAGGGAGGTAAGATGACATGTATTGTTTAAGTGTGAGGAAGCCACAAACCTCTTTCTTTACCTTCTGCTGTATTGCCACCTCCCCATCATGTCTTAGGGCTATAAACCGTTTTCTTGGTTACCCAGCTTCCATAGCATGCAAAGGGCAAGGTGTGTCATTGGTATGTGCTTTAGAGGCTCAGAATGGCCGATGGTGCTGCATTTGTTCTGGGGTGAGGTTATTACATTTGAAATAGGTCTTGTGACCACTGTATGAGCTAGGAAGTCATTTGGGGCTGAATAAAGCATTCCCAGTTGTGAAGAAGACCTAGTTGTGGTTAGAAAGTATAAACCTGAAGATCTTCCTAATTTCTTCTAATAAGTAAAACTGCAAAAAGGGAAATTGGCAGTTAGCCAGGGTTAGGAATTGGCAAGGCCAGATAAAGAGGGTGAGTAATTCAGGTACTGAGATGAGTTAGCAAGGTCAGAGTAATGGCAGATCCAGTTCTTCCTGGTGGACTGGGGAAATTTGATTGACTGAAGGGAGCCGCAGTCAGGATGAGGACACAGCGCAGGTTCAGCTACCAGGAGCGTGTGGGACCCGCGCGGGCACAGGTGTTGTAGTTAGAAAGACTTTCTGCTTTCTCATCTCGGGGTGAAGCAGTGCCGCATGGTGACAAGGTCCAGATTGTGATTTCATAGCTATGGGGAATCTCACTGGGGACCTGCAAGTACTTTAAGTGTGGGAGGTTATGTTGATTGAGGAGTGGTTGTTAGAAAGGTCCTTTTCATGAATCTGAGATCTGCTGAGTCAGGGCATCTGACCCATGAGAAAATAGTCTATGTGTGACAGGGAGCAAGCATTTCTCCAAAAGAGGGAGAGAGTGGTGAAAGGTAGATTTTGAGGAATTCAGAATAGGAAATGTTTTTAAAATTGCATTTTCCTGGAGTCAGCTAGAAGTGGCAGTGGGGCAAGAAGTGATTCTTCTCCCCTCTTCCATGCCTTAGGAGACGATGTAAGCGTAGGTGGGCGCCTGCTGGGGAGACCAGTAAGGCCTCTGATTTCTTAAGGAAAAAGCCAGGCTTTAGTTTTGGTGAATAGTTAAAAGACTGACTAAAAACTATTAAGAATTAAGAGGATTAGGGGAGATTTTACTTAAAGGAGGACTTCTGTATTGTCTGGTGAAAGGAACAGGTAAGAGGACAAGTAGTGTTATTACAGATCAAAACTGACAATTAACCTGGATGGGAAAGAAATATTGGGATGGAGGGCAAAATCTTTTCAAGGAACCTGGATAAAGAAATTTGGTCCTTGCTGTCACAAACACATAGAGAGTCTACCCACCCTCCTAGGAGCTTGGGATAATTAAAGGATGAAGATTTGGTCCTTGTCCTTGATGAGATTATAGCGAGGTGAGTCACACATGCCCTGATACCTGCCACTCGGAGTTGGAGCAGGTGGGGTCACAGGACTTACCAAGAACAGCCTTACAGGAGATGTATCATCTGGAAGAGAATCTCAGAGGATATGTAGGAGTTTGCCAGGCCAAGATGGCTAGAGAGAGTGTTCCAGGCAAAGGCGTGAGGGTGGTCAAGTTCAGGTGAGACCAGAGCAGCACCGAGAACGTGGAGAAGGCAGGGTGGGGAGGAAGGAGCACGGGGAGTGGGCTGCTTGCTCTAAAGCCAAGGTGGAGCTAAGTCTGAATTAGGTCATAGTGTCCTGGTTTCTGAATTAAACAAAAGTGATATACAACCCAAATGCGTAAATTTAATTTCACTTGTTTTCTTTTAAAGATTAACAACTTAAACAATTGATGACATCCAAAATAAAAGGATCTGAATCTGACTGCCCAAACAATCCCTTTCTTCATTATTCTCTCCCAGTCTTTGTCCGTATACATATTTAATCACTGTAATTACAGAGTAGAAATATGTGAGTCCTTTACTCCTTTTCACCTTGTTATAGCCTTAGTATTTTTCTAAATTGCTTCAGTCTTATAATGACCATTGCTGTCTCCTATTTCACTAAATGGATATTCCCCAAAAGAGTAAAAAAAAAAAAAAAAAAGCATAAAGATGTTTCTTGTTGTATTATCTGTAATGATAAAATTGGAATGATATTCATTATTTGATACTAGAGGCATGGTTTGATAAATTAGATACGTTGTTATCAAAGCTTAAGGTACAAAAACATGCTTGTGTGGCAGATTAGATGTGGGGGTTGCAAAAAGAGGGGCCCAACCTCAGATTTTTAAGTGGAATCTTAACATCACCATCTCTTTGGTAGGTCCATTACTGTGAGCATTTTGTGTATGTGTACGTGTGTGTGTTTGTGTGTCCTTTTAAGCAATAAATATAGACATTAAAAAGCACTAGAGTAAGCTTCAATACATAACAGTAAATTACATTTCCAGTGATTACTAAATTACTAAATCACTTGTTATTTTTTTTTATATAGTTTCATCATAATTCATCATTACAATTTGAGGCCTATTTCTTTTACCTTTGAATTTTACAAATAATGGTTCATTCTAGCAGCAAATTGCCCGACCCTCACAAGAAGAGAAAGTAGAAGAAAAAGAAGAGGATAAAGCAGAAAAAACAGAAAAAAAAGAAGAGGAAAAGAAAGATGAAGAAGAAAAAGATGAGAAGGAGGACTCTAAGTGAGTTGAATGATTAGGGACATGTTAAATATTCTAATTATTATTACATAATGAGATTGGATCTGTTGAAGGTATTAAATTTTAAATTTTGTAAGAATTTTAAAAGGATCAATAGGATATATGTGTTGACCAGCTAGTAGTTATTTGATATGATTAAGGGAAATATTCCAATAAATATAAATGTAAACTTTTGGTCTGATGAACTCACTTGGGAAATGGGATAGGCTACATTAATATATGCTTACCCCTAAGATATATTGAACATAATTTAATCTTTGATTTGGAAGATTCCTAGGATCTTATTTTGAACTTCAGAAAATGTTGATTAGATAGTATAAAAATTCTGATCAATGAAGAGTTTTCATTTATATAAAGCCTTATGATCTAGCTTTATTCATTTTATTCATCATGTAAAATAGAGTTGCTGGTTTATTTGGTAATGGTGTCTTCCTGGTTATAAAAGTCATTATCGTTCATTATGAAAAATTAGGGGAAAAAGAAAAATATAAAGATGGCCTGTGATTCTATCATTCAGAGACAGCTTCTGTTGAGGGCGGGGGCTGTGCCCCCCACCCAGACCTTCATTGAGATATAATTTATATACTTACATTAACCATTTTTAAGTTTATATGTTGATGCACTTTGAGAAGTGTGTGTACAGTGTATAACTCTTGTCACAATCTTGATATAGAGCATTTCTATCACCCCATAAATTTCCCTTATGTTCCTTTGTAGTCAGTGTCCCTCCCCCCACTCCAAGCCTCTGGCAACCAATCTATTTGGCCATTTCTAGAATTTCTTATAAATGTAATCATAACCAGTATGTAATCTTTTGTGCCTGGTTTGTTTTCCTCAACATACTGCTTTTGAGATCTATCCAAGTTATTGCATGTAGCAATAATTTGTTCCCTTTTAATATTTATTGTGTTATTTTTAAAATCCTCTTGGAAATACTTAAAGTTGACCTAGTTTTGTGGCAACTAAAGCAGTCTAGGTTGCTTCACATGGTTTTTGAAAGAGTCATGCTGTTCTAACTTTGGGAAGAGATCCATAAAGCAATAAATTGTTGTTGTTTTTAGTTGTTTATGTTTAACGTTTATGCCCTGTGTAGTCAATTGTTCTGTTCATCTAGACCTGTCATGTCTTGGTTTAACTTCTTTTTTTAAATCTCTAATTTACTTGACAGGAATTTATTACCAGTGTAAGCTAGGTCTTTGAGAGTATGCAAAACTACTTAAAATTTGTATGCTTCTCAGGTAGTTTATGATCTTGTAAGGGGAAACTGAGTAAGATAAAAGTACTGTTAAACCAAAAAAAAAGACAACCTGAAAGTGAGAAGTGAGCAGAACCAATGAAGTACATTGGAAGATTGGAAAAAGGTAGAGGTTACTTCTACTTCTCAGATATTCTGGAGGACTTTATGTGGGACAGTGTTTAATGTGGATGGAGTAGAGGGAACAGCATGGATGTGCCGCGCTGTGAAATGGCAGACGGTGTTTCCACTAGCCTGCAACCGAGGGTACCTGAAGAAGCGAAGTAAAAGGTGGTTTGGAGTTAGAATATGTAGGGCTTCATGGGAAGCTAAAATGTTAGCCTACTTTCAGGAGGCTGCATGGATCTGTTTGTAAATTGGATGGATGGAGCAGTTTACTGCTAAAGCTGCCATACCAGAGTATTGACGTAGAGCAGCATTTAAGACGGACAAATGGGAGCGTAAGAGTCAGGAAGACAATCAGTAGGCTGTTGCTTAAGACCAGGATTGGGGTACGAAAGGACTGCAAAGTACAGCAGCAGTAGAAATGGAGATACTGAATTAGTGGAAGAAGTAATTGCTAAGATGAAATTACCAAAACTTGGCCCTAGCCATGTGTAGGAGTAAAGGAAAAGGGAGAGAGCTGCAGGTGATGTCAGATCTGTGAATCTGTGTGATGTTGGGACTGTTAGTAATAAATGACTAGAGAGTGAGGCATGACACGAAGCAGAGGCCTGGGCCTGGGGCTGTTTTGAATAAGTTGGGTTTGTACTGGTGGGAAGTCCAGTTGGCTATTCCAGTAAGTATTTGGGAACACAAGGCTTGATTTTAGGAGATGGGGGTGAGTCTAACAGCAGGGTTTGGCAAGTTATCCCAGCAGAACTGGTGCGGGGGGGTAGCCTCACAGAGTTGTAAGACTGGGGGAGAGTCTTGGAAATTCCCTGTGTTAAAGGATGAGAGTAATCAGGCCGTCCCCAAGAGAGGCCAGAGCAGAAACAGGGGTACTAGGAAACTACAGCATGTGAAAAGCTAACATAAAATAGATATAAAAAGAAGAATTGTCCACAGAAAATATCTCAGCAGAAAGATTAAGGGGTGAGGATTGAGAAAAGATAATTTAATTTTGCAGATTGGAAGTTGATGGTGGCTTTTGACAGAACATCTTTGACAGGAGGCTGAGGAGTCAAAGTGTATTAGGAAAGGAATAAAGAAATGGCGGGAAAGAGATACATGGAATCTTTAGGAGTAACTTAGGACCGAACAGGAGAGAATTCTTCCTGAAGGGTTTTTTTGATTTGGGAAAAAAATCTTTAAATTGGTAAGCTGCAACAGGTCTTTATTTAACAGTAGATAAAGTTAAAAAAAAAAAAAATCTTGCCTTAAGGAATAGTAGTTGAAACTTTGAATATTGCTGCCTATCCGTTCATTTGCAAACATGTATCTTGTTTTGTATATGACACCCAGGGAGATAAATAGTACAGAGAATCGTCTTCTAGTATAACTTAGAGTGCTATAGCTTTTAACAGTAATTGCCATTTGTCTAGGTTTTTTATGTGCCTGGGCTAGAATAAGTACTACGTAGCCTAAGAGAGGTTCAGCCTTAACAATGGCAAACACAAGATGCTTCTAAATTCTGGGCACTGTTCTAAGCATTTTACATAAATTAGTTCCTTTAATCCTTGCAACAACCCTATGAAATGGAAACTGAGGCCCATGGAGGTGTGGCAGCTTGTCCAAGGTCATCACACGGCTAGTAAATCACTGCGCTCTGTCCAGACCGTAGCAGCCCATGAGCCATTCTAACAGCTGGGCTGCACTGCCTGGTTTGCACGTAATTAGGATCAGGGCTGGTTTAGAATCTTGGGCCTAGTTTCAGTTTTGTGGATTATTATTACAGAAAAGGCTTCCGTTGTGGAAGTCATCTGTCTGGCTAAGCCTCTTCTTTTCATAGATGAGAAAACCTCTGTGGGGCAAACCTCAGACCCCTGCCTTTAGGGCACCCCAGGGTAGGAGTCTCTGCTGCCCTAGGTTACTTCCTCATGGAGAGTTCTGCTAGTAGGAAACGTGTTTAAGGTTTGAATCCATTATTTATGAGAATCAGACCTTTGGGAAGTATCTTAATTTGAGCCAAAGTTTTCAAAATTGACAAAGGACAGAATTTTTCATAAATTTTTTCAAACTAACTGAGAGATTGAGTTAATTTTATTCCATTTCTGGTTTAAAGAATTTTATGTTTTTCAAAGCTGTAACCTTCCTTGATGTATGTATGCTTTAAGTCACATGAATATTTCATTTGCTTTTGTTTTCAGAGAAAATACTAAGGAAAAGGACAAGCCAGAAGGAGCAGCAGAGGAAACTGAGGAGAGAGAGCAGGCCGCGCCCCGGGGCCGCAAGACCGCCAACAGCCAGGGCCGCCGCAAGGGCCGCGTTACCAGGTCCATGACCAGTGAGGCCGCCGCCGCCAGCGCAGCTGCTGCGGCCACTGCCGAGGAGCCCCCGCCTCCCCTGCCCCCGCCACCAGAACCCGGTGAGTGGACACATCAGGGGGCAGACCACTTGGGATTTTGTCTCAAGGGTGAGAGGGACTTCTAATAGTGATGATCTTAAAGGCTGGTCTTTAAGGAATTGTACCTGAGAATCAGAGTCTTGAGAAAGAACATCAGCCACAATCTTGCTACGTGATAACATGTCTTGTTTTTCTTTTTACTTAGCTATAATTCTGGTATATGTACCACTTTGTCTTCCTATGTTTTAACTTGGCATATATCGTAAATATTTTCTAATTTCTAGGAAATCTTCATTTTCTATTTTTAACAGCTGTACAGTATGGCATTGTGTGGCTGAAGTGTGATTTATTAACCCATTCCATTACCCTATTGCTGAATAATTAGCTTGCCTCCCTCCGCTTTTAAACAAATATAGATATCACTATAATGAAAATAATCTTTATTCACATAGCATTTTCTGTTCAATTGTTTTTCATAGGAATAAATTCTTAGGCAAGAGAGTACTGGGTTTAGGACTCCAGGTGTTTCTCTTACAAACTATTGACTTGCTCACAAATTACACTCATGATGGGTATCACATCGGTGATTCTGTGGCACCAGCCCTCACCATAACATGAAGAATGAAAACAAATGCATGTTCTGGGCATGGTGAGAATGATAAGGGGAAACTATCTGGACGAGAGGCTGGGGGCAGATCACAGCGAGCCTTGTTTGAGCTCTGCGCTTGAGCTGACAAAGGCCTTAAGGTAGAGGAGTGCCATGAGTGCATCTCTGTTCCAGAAAGACAACTCTAGTGGCAGTCGTGGAGGTCAGATTAGAGAGGGCCAGGGCTGGAGGCAGAGGGTCTCTCTAGAAGGACACCATTCTGAGTGTAGGGGTGGATTCGGGAGGTGAGAAGGGGCAGGCATCATTGGGTGAGTGGTAAATGGGAGCAAGGAATCAAACGTTGGTCTGGAGATTTTGTTAATAATTTGAGTGACTGGAAGAAAGTGGAGTATAGCAGGAGCTCATTTCAGGCCTGATTTTCTCCATTTTCTGCCTAAAAGTAAAAGAGGAAATTCATGACTCAACTGTATGCCTGCTAGATGCCAGGCACTGAGGGGTTCAGAGGAGCCTGTTCAGGTGGGTGAAGATGGGGTTTAGAGGGCAGGAGAAGGCATGGTGCTAGGCAGGATGAAGCAGGGTTCTGTCTTTGACCAAGTACAGAAAAGGAGGGGAGGAGGGACTTTTTTTCAATCAACGTATGATATGAACATTCTTAACGCACGAACATTCCATACTTGGTATGTAATCAGTAGCTCACAATATAATCACATAGTTGTATATTCATCACCATTATCATTTCACAGAATATTTACATCACTCCAGAAAAAGAAATAAAAAGAAAAAACTCATGCATAGCATACCCCTTAACCCCTCCCTCTCATTGACTGCTAGTATTTACCTCTACCCAATCTATTTTAACAATTGTTCCCCCTATTATTTATTTATTTATTTATTTATTTAATTAAAAAAATTTTTTATTAATTAAAAATTTTTTAAAAAATGACAAAGAAACACAAACATTCTTAACATATGATCATTCCATTCTACATATATAATCAGTAATTCACAATATCATCACATAGTTGCATATTCATCATCGTGAATATTTCTTAGAACATTTGCATCAATTCAGAAAAAGAAATAAAAAGATAACAGAAAAAAATTTAATACCATACCCCTTACCCCTCCTTTCATTGATCACTAGCATTTCAAGCTAAGTTTATTTTAACATTTGTTCCATCTATTATTTATTTTTATTCCATATGTTCTACTCGTCTGTTGACAAGGTAGATAAAAGGAGCATCAGACACTAGGTTTTCACAATCACACAGTCCCATTGTGAAAGCTATATCATTATACAGTCATCTTCAAGAAACATGGCTACTGGAACACAGAGCTGCATTTTCAGGAAGTTCCCTCCAGCCTCTCCATTACATCTTTTTTTTTTTATATAAACTTTTTTATTAATTAAAAAAATTAACAAAAGAACATTAAGATATCATTCCATTCTACATATGTAATCAGTAATTCTTAATATTATCACATAGTTGCATATTCATCATTTCTTAGAACATTTGCATCGATTTAGAAAAAGAAATAAAAAGACAACAGAAAAAGAAA
>PVIY010054593.1:0-14149 GCA_004026745.1 Myrmecophaga tridactyla
CTGCCCAAAGCTCTCTGCATGCAGTCCTTTTGGAGTATAGTGTCCCTCCTCATGGGTCCTTCTTCCTACCTCACCTTTCAGGGTGACTTTAGTCTAGTTATAGATCTTGAAGAAAAGAGGGGTGGGAGGGGTGGGTCATGAAAAGAATGAGAAATGTTTGACGAGCCTGTTACCTCAGGGCCTTCCATTGCGGTTTCGTCTAGTGAAACAGGATTAATTGCTGCAGACAGAGGAGTGAGGGCTGTTTCCACAGGGCAGGTGGGTGTAGGTTTAGCAGGCACTGAAGGGTTCATCTTTTTAGGTGGAGGTTGGATGGCAGACTCCTCAGGGTGGGCTGGGGGCTGGAAAGCTGTTTCCTCAAGGCAGCCTGGAGGTCAGGACAGGCTGGAGATGGGGCAGCTGTTTCCCCAGGACAGACCATTGCAGACCTTTCTAGCAAAGACTCCATGGAATCCAGGGTTTCTGTCTCCCCTGACATCATTATCAACCCCATATATCACCATCCCACATCTCAGGTTTTCATTCTTTTCCAATCAAAGTCCTTACTTACAGCAGATACCCTGCTATATTAAGGTTTTAGTTTACATTGTAAATCTGCTACTCCCACAATGAGATTGAGTCTGGTTTTCAGAGACCTCAAGTCTGTGATTACAGGAAATAAGACTTTCTTAAAGGTACAATAGAAACTTTTACCTCTTTCATATGGCATTTAAATTGCAAATTTGAAGCCTTCACCTCATCTCTTTCTCTCATAACTGTATCCAGCATATCTAAGAATAACCAGCCATCATTATACCTCTTAACTCTACAAAACTCTGTTAAGGTGTCAAAAACTCACCCAGAGCCTTGACTCATATAAGCATACAATTAGCAGAATCAAATTGGTAATATTTTGCATATCTCTATTGCAAATTTATGTCATGGATTATCAGTGCCATCTTAATTATTGGACATAGAGACATTAGTGCCTCTCAGTCTAATCAGAGTAGAAAGCTAATTGCAAAAACTCATTTTTAAGATTCTGTTTTTCAAGAACTACTCCCAGTACCAAGCTGTATTAGTCAGAGTTCTCTAGGGAGACAGAACCAACAGGAGAAATCTGTAAATATGAGATTTATAAAACTGTCTCATACAACTGTGAGGATGCAAGATTCCAAAATCCATAGGGCTGGCCACGAAGCTGGCAATTCCAAAGAAGCTACTTGACAAACTCCAAAGGAGTGACTGGCTGGCTAAAGAAGAAGTGAAAATTATGTTTTCCCTTAAAAGTCTTCAATTGATTGGATCAAATCCAACTGATTGGATTCTCTCATTTGCGGAAGATACACCCTTAGTTGATCATAGATGTCATCAGCCACAGATGCAATCAACTGACTGATGATTTAATAAACCACCAGCCTTCTAGTTTGTCAAACAGCCACAAAATATCCTGGCAGTAATGGTCAGTCCAGTGCTTGCCTGTCCAGACAAAACTGGGGGGCATCATCACCTGGCCAAGTTGACACCTGAACCTAACCATCACAGACAGTAAAGATTAGGCAGGAGTCAGGCAGACCTTGGCCCAGGTCCCAAATTCACCACTGAGTGGTGGAACTGGACAAGCTGGTCTTCCTACAAAGTCCAGGGAAGCTCCCCCAGCTTCCAACAGACAGGTCTCCACACATTAGAATAATGTAGGTTAACAAATCCTTTTCCAATAACTGCTGAGATATAAAAGTGCCCAAGGCATTCTTTGAAGCAATGGAATGTGAATTTGCAAGTACAATCGTCTACTGGGATTTATACACATACCAGTATTTTTTTTCAGTGTGTTGTAGCTGGGTCTTATAACCTCTAAACTGCTCAAGGATGAGCAAGGGTCCAGTGCAAGGCCTCTTTCCCTGTGACAAGATTCAGTACATATATTACCACAATAAAATTTTTTACAATATATATTTAAAAAGAAAGAAAGATTCATTATTCCACAGGCTACTAGACCAGAGCAGTGCTTCTCAAGCTTGCAAAGCATAAGAATTCCTTAAAATCCAGATTCCTGAGCACATCTGAGGTGAGCTGAATCCAAAATCTCCAGGCAAGTGGCAAGAATCTGTTTCTCACAAGTGCCTCAGGTGATGCAGTTTTGGGAATTCCTGGAATCCCAGGACTGGGGTAAAGATGCATTCGAATATCCACCTATTTCATTTTCATGGAGGAAAATACCAAATTATGTCTGCCAACCCCCTGATCTCAGAGCTAGGCTTTAAAAAAAGCCACCCAAAGTTGAATTATATTTAAGTTCAACTTCATTTGTTGGTTACTGTATTAGTTTGCTAAACTGCTGAAATGCTATATACCAGAAATGGAATGGCTTTTAAAAAGGGGATTTAATAGTTACAAGTTCAGGTCTAATGCTGAGAAAATGTCCAAACTAAGGCACCAATAAGAGGTTGTTACCTTCACTCAAGAAAGGCTGATGCTTCTCTCAAGTAGTCGGGACAAACAAATCAACAGGCTGAGCCCGTGATCTTGGTTTGCCCCTGTGAAACTTATTTCTGCAAAGGATAGCTAAGCCTACTTATTAAAATAAGGCCTAAGAGTCACCTCCAGAGAACCTTTTTTGTTGCTCAGATGTGGCCTCTCTATCTAGCCAACACAGCAAGTGAACTCACTGCCCTCTTCCCCTGTATGGGATATGACTCCCAGGGGTGTAAATCTCCTTGGCAACGTGGGACAGAAATCCTGGGATGAGACTCGACCCAGCATCAAAGGATTGAGAAAACCTTCTTGACCAAAAGGGGGAAGAGAGAAATGAGAAAAAAAAAAATGGCTGAGAGATTTCAAACAGAGATGAAGCTGGTCCTTATTCCTGGTTCTGTGGCTTCCAACTTCTGATGCCAGTGGTTTCCTTTCTAAGCATCTGTGGGCTTCATTTATCTGCTCTGGGACACAAAGCTGGGTTCTGGCTTGCTTAGCATGTCATGGGAAGGCATATGGTGATGTCTGCTGTGCTCTACCTGTGTCTAGGCATCTCTCTCTCTCTCTCTCTGTTGGCACTCCAAGCATCTCCAAACATCTGTATCTCTGTTGCCTCTAAAGCAACTGTTTTCCAAACATCGGCATCTGTGTCAGCTCAGAGGTTTCTTCAAAATGTTTCCCCTTTTAAAGGACTCCAGTAAACAAATTAAGACCCACCTTGAACGGGCAGAAAGACATCTCCATCTAATCAAAAGGTCACACCCACAATTGGATGTGTCACATTTCCATGGAGATAATCTAATAAAAAGTTTCCACCCCACAGTATTGAATCATGATTAAAAGAAATGGCTGTCACCCCCTACCCCCCCTAGATTGGAATAGGATTAAAACATGGCTTTTCCGGGGTACATAAGAGCTTCAAACTGGCAGTTACTAAGAATTTTATAGTGGTTTTGGGGAGATGGGTTTTCATTTGTTTTGTTTTTTTTGGATTAGGCATTTCAAAGACTGTGATCAACTCTTGAAATTAAGCATTGGCTTTATTTCACCACTGTATACAATTAGGTAAAGCTGCTTAACCCCTCTGAGCCTCTTTAATTTATCTATGAAATAGGGACAACCATCAAAATTATCACCCTATCTTTTGACTGTATCCAGATCCCACCTGGAAATGGAAGGGGGTGGGGGTGGGGTCGGAGGCAAAGATTATGTCCTGGTAGTTTGGACAAAGGCAAAGCTCTGGAAAGGATGGGTTCTGCTGTGGTGGGGAAAGGCCAGTCCCAGCTCTGCCCTTCCCTTTCCGAACCTCATGATGATATCACCAAGAGGAGGTGAGGGCAGGTCAAATTTTTAAGTAATTTATGTGCCAGCACGGTGACCAATACAGGCAGTAATCCCTTTGGAAGGAAAAATGCACTAAGTAAAATATATGATACATCAGATAAGTGTGATAGAACACAACAGGGTATGGAAGCGCAAAGGGAGTGTAAGATGGGGATTAATTTCAGTTTTAAATTGGATTGGTCAGTTAGGGAAGTTCACACTGCGGAAGATTGAAGAAGGATAAGCAGAAAGCAACAGAGACAATAAGTGCAAACATGCTGAGATGGAGGTATGTCTGAGTTTTAGAAGAAAGGAAGCCAGTATAGCCAGTTCAGAGCAAGGAAATAGGAGAGCACCAGGAGATGAAATCAGAGAGATAAACAGAGGGTAGAGTGTTTATCACACATTGTATTGGATTTGAAGAACATTTCAAGGACTTATGCTTTTATAAAAAACAACTTTATTGATGAAACTACATACAAACACAAACATTCTTAACATACAAACATTCCATACATGGTATACAATCAGTGGCTCACAAATATCATCACATAGTCATGTATTCATCATCACTGATTTGCATTACTCCAGAAAAAGAAATAAAAAGAAAAAAATCATACATACCATATCCCTTACATCTCCCTCTCATTGACCACTAGTATTTTCATCTACCCAATTTATTTTAACCTTTGTTCCCCCTATTACTTATTTTTTATCCATTATTTTTCACTCATCTGTTAAGGACTTACACTTTTAATCTGAGATGGGAAACCCCTGGAGGAACAAAGCATAGACCTGGAAAGAATCCCTCTACCTTATTACATAGAGAGTCGATTGTATGAGGCCAAAGGCAGAAATAGGGAAATCAGGCAGGATGCTATCAAGTGATCCAGGGGAGAGATGCGGGTGGCTCGACCAGATTGGCAGCAGTGAAGGAGGTGAGAAATGGCTGGATTCCAAATATATTTTGAGAGTAGCATTTGCTGGTGAACTGGATGTGGGGTGTGAGTGAAAGAGAGGAGTCAATAACAACTTCAAGGTTTTGGGCCTGAGCAAATGGAAAGAGCGAGCTGCCATTGAGATGGGGATGAGTATAGGAGGATCAGGTTTGGGGGATAATATCAACATTTTGTTTTTGGACCTACCCATTAAGTTTGACATTCCTGTTAGGCATTCAAATGGAGATGTCAAGAAGGCAAGTGCATATGAGACTGGAGTTCAGAGGAGAGTTCTGGCCTAGAGATAGAAAGTTTGGGATCATTGGCATTGAGATCGTGTTTCAAGTCATGAGAATGGATAACATCACCAAGGAAGCGAGTATAGACAGAAGAAGGCTGAAGACTGGGTTCCAGAACACTTCCACATTTAGAGTTGAAGACAAGGAGGCTAAAGGAAGAGAAAAAACAGGGACTTGATCCTAACTAACATTCTTGGGGTGTCCTCTCAGTTTACTGATTTTATTCTCTGTCAAGAAATAGTTATTGAGCACCTACTATGCGCCAGACACTTACTATGGACAGACAAATCCCAGCTGTTTCGGTTAGCTAATGCTGCTGGAATACAATACACCAGAAAATTGACTGACTTTTATAAAGGGGATTTATTAAGTTTCAGGTTACAATTCTAAGGCTATGAAAATGTCCAAGTTAAGGCACCCAACGAAAGAATGCCTTTTTGGAAGAAATGCAGCATCCGGGTTCCTCTGTCACATAGGAAGGCACATGGTGATGTCTGCTGGCCCTCCTGGGTTTCGTTGCTTTCAGCTCCTGGTTCCAGTGGCCTGCTCTCTGAGCTTCTGTCTGTCTCCAAGCATCTCCAAACTGTGCCTTGGTTTGATTTCTCTGCTCCCCATGTCGTTTCTCCAAGCATCTTCAAGCATCTGCATCTGAGCTTTCTCTAAAATGTTCCCTTCTTAAAGGACTCCCATAAGCTAATTAAGACCCATCTGGAATGGGGAGGGTCACAACTCCATGGACATAATCTAAACAAAATGTCACACTCACAGCTGGGTGGGTCACAGTTCCATGGAAACAACCTAATCAAAAGATCCCACCCTACAATAGGTCTGTTTCCACAACATTGGATTAGGATGAAAAGAACTTGGCTTTTCTGGGACACATAACAGTTTCAAAACCAGCACACCAGCTTTCTCTCTTATAATTTCCATTCTAGACATCATATATATATATATATATATATTCTTATTTAATCTTCCTAACAATCCTGAAAAGTTAAGTTCAACTACCACCATCTCACAGATGGAGAAAATAAAGTTGGAAGAGCTTAAGTTACTTGTTTAAGGCTGCAGAGCTGGTAAAGGGCAGAGTCAGCATTTGAATCCAGTCTGATTGGAAGGTGTTCTAGCTTACTAGCTGCCAGAATGCAATATACCAGAAACAGAATGGCTTTTAAAAGGGGGAATTTAATGAGTTGCTAGTTTACAGTTCTCAGGCCGAGAAAATGTCCCAATTAAAACAAGTCTATAGAAACGTCCAATCTAAGGCATCCATCCAGGGAAAGATACCTTGGTTCAAGAAGGCCGATGAAGTTCAGGGTTTCTCTCTCAAGTGGCAAGGCACATGGCAAACACAGTCAGGGCTTCTCTCTCATCTGGAAGGACACATGGTGAACACGGCGTCATCTGCTAGCTTTCTCTCCTGGCTTCCGGTTTCATGAAGCTCCCTGGAGACATTTTCCTTCTTCATCTCCAAAGGTCACTGGCTGGTGAACTCTCTGCTTTGTGGTGCTGCTCTCTCTGAATCTCCTATTCTCCAAAATGTTTCCTCTTTTATAGGACTCCAATAAACCAATCAACACCCACCCAAATGGGTGGAGACATGTCATCACCTAATCCAGTTTAACAACCACTCTTGACTAAATCACATCATCCAGGGAGATGATCTGATTACAGTTTCAAACATACAGTATTGGATAGGGATTATTCTACCTTCATGAAATGGGATTTTGGTTAAAACATGGATTTTCTAGGGGGCATAATTCCTTTCAAACCAGCACAGAAGAGATGTAAATAATCAACATTAAACATTTACCAAGGTATTACAAAGTGCCAGGCACATATTAAGTCTCTTAATCCTGAGATACTCTGAAGCAGCTGCTGTCATTCCTATTTTACAGATGAGGAAACGGAGGACAGAGAAATTGAGTAAAATCACATAGGTGATAAAGTGGAAAGACAACTGTTTGTTGAGAGCCTGACTGGGAACTTTTCATAAGTGGTATCGTTCATCCTCCCTATTTATAGGCATTGTCTCTTCCTTGTCGTTATAATCTTAATATGTCTTTCAGTCTAACTCCTTCCAGTGGAAGAACACTTTGGAGGACAGCCGTCACAGCAACCCCTGGTGGTCAGAGCTGTGTCTCCACCGCCTCCATTCCTTCACTCTAGGGCCTGAGAGTCCCTGTTCTCCTGAATGCTTGGCCATCCTGCTGCCCCGCCAGCGTCCTCCCTCTTCCTCTCCTTTCTTGGTCTTGGCCTCGGAAAGGGCATGGGCTCTGGACTCAGACAGACCAAGGTTCGTGTTCCAGCTCTGCCACCTCCTGACTGGGTAATGTGGAGGGCAAGTCTCATACTTTCTAAAAGCTCAGTTGCCTCACTTGCAAAATACCTCACCTGGCAGGGTTTGTAAGGGCCACAGGAGGTAATGAATGTAAAAATGAAACCTCAGCTCCCTTTCCCTAGTCTCCAGGCCTGTGTTCTGACAACGCTTGCACTGAAGCTGAGCTGAATGGTGGTGCCTCTAGCTTTGAGCACGTAGAGGGGGGCTGGAGAATGAGGGAGCAGAGGTTGGACATGAAATGTGCCCTCTCAGCATGTCTTGAGCCGGAGTTTGGTATAGGTTGAAGCCCCGGTCTATTTTACCTGCAAATCCCCGTCCTTTCCTGCACCTCACCCCCTCCTGTAAAATAAGAGCTTCTGGGTCACCATGGATGAGGGTGGGAGGCTTCAGGACTCCACGAAGAGGGGAAAATAGAGGGGTGAATTTGGAGGGAGGTTAATGAGGAAATGGGAGGAGTGGGGATGGGACAGAGCACTGCAAGTGATCAGAAAGCTCAGTTCTTGTCTCAGTTTTATCAATCACTTTAGGCAATTTATCCTGCTAATCTGAGCCTTGATATTCCAATCTATAAAATGGGCTTAATAACGAGTACCTCAGGGATACAGAGGGAATGCTTTGAGTTGGGTAAGGGCTTTGGAAAGTGTAAAGATCTGTGCACAGGGGAAGAACTCATTATATTTGGGTGGCCTGAAGCTTCCTTGCTTGACCACATTCTGTAAGTAGGTCTGGCAGGACTGTCTGACCCACAATGGGGCTTACCCAGACATTCCTGCCCTCTCCAGTCTCCTGCCACCTGACTCTGTAAGCCACAGCCTGCCCTCCTGCAGTGCTGATGGGCAAAGGGCCTGTCCCCCGTCACAGAGCTTGGCCCTGAGAACCAGCTCTCCCACTCCCCCTCCCTATTCCCTGCAGCCTTTGCCCAGAGGGTCCAATCAGACCATCCAGGCCAAACTTCCACTGTGAGAAGTACTCCCACTGCTCCGAGGGCAGGGTAGGTACTGTGGCTATTTCAACTTATAAAGGACCCTATTTCAAGTGCAGTGTGGACAAAGAAAATTCCAGAACAGGGTTGAGGTCACAGTGTGAGGCTTTAAATGCCAAGCAAAAGACTCTGGACTTTTTTGGTCCAGAAGTCCATGACTCTCCTTTTCCCTGCCTCTCTTCTCCTTCCTTCTTTATCTCCCATCTTTCCTCTTCCTCCTCCTCTTCCCCTCCCCCTCCTCCTCCTCTGTCCCTTTCTCTTGTTTCTCTCTCTCTCTCTCTCTCTTTTAGTAAATATGTACCAGCCAGGTTAAGTAATAGGAAGACAGGGTGAACAAGACAGACAAGCTTCTAGAGCTAATGGGGCTCTTTGTTTATTCCTGCTTCCTTCAGCCCTGTCTCAGGGACTGGCTTCTCAAAAGGACAGGTTGGCATCTAATGAAAAGAGCCTGCCATTTAAAGTCAGAGAAACCAGGGTTCAAATTTCAAATCCAGCATTTACTTAAACCTTGCCAGGCCTCAATTTCATCATCTAGAGGAAGGCATGATAACAGTGCTGGCTTCGCAGGTTGTCATGAAAATTAAATAGATCCACGGCTCATCATGGGGCACTTGACCAGTGTGGGAACCCTTCACTCCACACCCTCTGGCTTGGGTGCCTGCAGTGTCTTCTTAGAATCCTGACCACCAGCTGCTCCCCATTCCCAAGGTCTTTGCACCTCCACTGTCTGCTCCCCTCCTGCTAGCCCCTCCACACTGTTCTGTCTCTCCACCTCCATGTGCTCAGGCCTGCATGAGACAAGGTCTGCTCCTACCTGGCAAGACAGAGGTACTGACAATAGGGCCTCATGCTGGCATTCAAGGCTCTTCTCAGGCTGTTGGCGTCACCCACTTTCCAACCTCACGAGTCATGTGGCTGAAAGCCCACGTGCCACCAATGGAAGCCCTAGGTTACAGTCTCCACAGCTCAACAACCCAGCAGTAGACCTGCCTGCAGGCTCTCAAGCAGTATTACCAAAGACTGATTTCTCTCTCTCTTCATTTCTCAGAGACAAGGCCTCTGGGTTGTCTTGGTCTCAGACAGGTAGGACCTCAGGCGGGTGAGCTGCTTCCACGGCCCGTGGACCTTCTGAAACTCGCTCTGATTGGATCAGACTGGGTCATGTGCCCGAGTCTGAGCCAATCACCACAGCCAAGAGAATGTGACGCCATGATTAGCCAGGCCCCTCCAGGCCCTGTGCTCATCTCCATCCCGGGAGCTGAGGAGGTAGCCCCATCCCCACCCCAGTGTCCCAGTGGGGAGGGGAAAGTGTGGATCTCCAAATACAAGTCGGAGCCAAGGCTGGAAGGAAGGCGGGAGAAGGATGCGGAGGAGACAATCAACCAAAGACAATGACAGACTCCCTCTCTATCTCCCCAGCCTCCCAGTCTCTTCCTTCTTCCCTAAATCAATCAGGTATTTCTGCTTCTTGGCTTTCGCCTCTACGCCTGGCCAGAAATGCTCTTTCTTTTCCTCATTACTTGAGACACACTGAATTTTAGGGGAAGTTTCCTTCTCGGCTAACAAACATTCGCTGAGTCGTCCCCTCCATGGAAGAGCTGTGGCACGGAGAGGAGACGGATACAAGCCCTGCCCTTAAGGAGCTCCTGTTCAGCAGAGCCGTATTAGCATTTATTGAGTGCAGCTGTGTGTCAGCGACTGTTTTGCCCTTTCATGCAGCGCCTCGCTTAATTTACACACAAAAAATGGAAGCTGCTCTTCTTAGTAGGCTCTCTGCACACCCCCTATCTCCTTAGACTGTGAGTTTTGGGAAAATTTGCCTTTGAGTTTTCCTGCCCTTATGAGTTGAATTGTTGAATTGTATCTCCCCCCTTCTCCCCCCACCCCCCAAAAAGGTGCCTGCCAGTCCTAACCCCAAGTCCCTTGAATATAATCTTATTTAGAAAAAAGATCATTTCAGATGGAATTGGTTCAGCTAAAATGAGGTCATAATGAAGTTGGGTGGTCCCTTAATCCAGTATGACTAGTGTGCTTTTAAGAAGGGAAGAGAAGAGGAGACAGCTGAGAGACACTAGGGAGAAGGCATGTGGAGAGAGAGGAGGCAGTGAGGCAACTACAAGCCAAGGAATGCCAACGTAAACACCAGAAGCTAGAAGAGGCAAAGAAGGACTCTCCCTACAGATTTCAGATGGCCTATGGCCCTTGATTTCAGACTTCTGGACTTCAGAACTGAGACAAAATATTTCTGTTGTTTTAAACCATACAGTCATGGTACTTTCTTACAGAAGCCCTAAGAAACTGAGGCATGTCTTTTGCAATCAGAAGATGCTAAAATGCAAGGGCACAAATTCGAGGGTATGGCTGCCAATGAAAGTCCTCCAGTGTCCGGCTGGTGAGTATTTTTGAGTGTAGTATGTGTATTATGTGATTTAAAACCATTTTAAATCTCTGTCTACCCTGTTCCCCATTCCCACTATCTATAGGTAACTGTTTTTATTAATTTCTAGTAGGACTTTTCAGTGTGTGTGTTTTTTTTAATTGATTTTTTATCAAACCAAAACAACAAAAATACATGAACATTGTTAACATACGAACATTCCGTGCATGGTGCATGATCAGTGGCACACAGTATCATCACACAGTAGTATATTCACCACCATGATCATTTTTTAGAACATTCGCATCACTCCAGAAAAAGAAATAAAAAGAAAAAACAAAAAACCCATAGTACCATACCCCTTACCCCTCCCTTTCATTGACCACTAGTATTTCTATCTATTCAATGTATTTTAACCTTTGTTCCCCCTATTTTTTTCATACCCCTTACCACTCCCTTTCATTGTTCACTAGTATTTCAATCTACTCAATTTATTTTAACATTTGGTCTCCCTATTATTTATTTATTTTTAATTCATATTTTTTACTCATTTGTCAATATTGTAGATAAAAGGAGCATCAGACACAAGGTTTAACAATCACATTCACATTGTGAGAGCTATATCATTAAACATTCATCTTCAGGAAACATGGCTACTGGAACACAGCTCTACAGTTTCAGGCACTTCCCTCCAGCCTCTCTAATACACCTTAAACTAAAAAGGGGATATCTATAAAATGCGTAAGAATAACCTCCAGTATAACCTCTTGACTCTGGAATCTCTCAGCCACTGATACTTTATTTTGTCTTATTTCTCTCTTCCCCCTTTCAGTCGAGAAGGTTTTCTCAATCCCTTGATGCTGAGTCCCAGCTCATTCTAGGATTCCTGTCCCATGTTTTCAGGGAGGCTTACACCCCTGGGAGTCAGTCCTTTGTAGAGAGGGGGAGGGCGGTGAGTTTGCTTGCCCTATTGGCTGAGAGAGATAGGCCACTTCTGAGCAACAAAAGAGGTTCTCTGGGGATGACTCTTAGGCCTAGTTTTTAGTTGGCTTAGTTTATCCTTTGCAGGTATAAGTTTCACACGAACGAACCCGAAGAATGAGGGGATCGGCCTATTGATTTGGTTGTCCCACTGCTTGTGAGAATATCAGGAATTCTCTAAATAGGGAAGTTGAATTTTCAACTTATCTCACTGTTCCCCCAAGGGGACTTTGCAAATACTTTTTTATTTACTGTTCAAATCACTCTGGGATTTATCGGGGCATCACTCTGGGCAAACCTACAAAATCTCATGCCCTATTCAAGGTTCCATGTACTTATGGTTTTCAATTTAGCTGTCCATATAAGTTATATTAGGAAACGCAGTAGTCAAAATATAAATTTTGTACCAGATAAACACTTTCTGCTTTAGTCTCACACATAAGTTAAAGTTTTAAAATATGAATTTCCATCTGTTTTCAACACCCTGCAATATTGACTTTCCTTTGTTCTTCCTCATGCAAAAACATTTTTAAATTTGTACATTTAGTCACTATCATTGTACACTCTAGGCATTCTTAGATTATACCATCTCAGTCTTTATCGTATATCTTTCCTTCCGGTTTCATATGTGCCCCCAGCCCTCTTCCCTCTATCATTCTCAAATTCAGCTTCATTCAGTGTACTAACATTATTGTGGTACAATTAGGTAGGATTGTGCTATCCATTTCTCAATTTTTATAATCAGTCCTGTTGCACAGTCTGTATCCCTTCATCTCCAATGACCCAAAATCTACCCTATTTCTATCTCCTGATGGTCTCTGTTCTTAACTGAAATTCTCCAAGCTCATTCATTAATATTAGTTCATATCAGTGAGACCATACAGTATTTGTCCTTTTGTTTCTGGCTAATCTCACTCAGCATAATGTCCTCAAGGTCCATCCATGTTGTTACATGCTTCATGACTTTATTCTGTCTTAAAGCTGTGTAATATTCCATCGTATTTATATACCACAGCTTGTTTAGCCACTCGTCTGTTGAAGGACATTTGGGCTGTTTCCATCTCTTGGCAATTGTAAATAATGGTGCTATAAACTTTGGCATGCAAACGTCCATTTGTGTTCTTGTCCTCATGTCCTGTGAATAGATACCTAGCAATGGTATTGCCGGATCATATGACAATTCTATACTTAGCTTCCTGAGCAACCGCCAAACTGCCTTCCACAGCGGTTGTATCATTTTACATTCCCAGCAGCAGTGGATAAGTGTGCCTGTTTCTCCACATCCTCTCCAGCACTTGTCATTTTCTGTTTTATTGATAATGGCCATTCTGGTGGGTGTGAGATGATATTTCATTGTGGTTTTGATTTGCATTTCCGTAATAGCCAGGGAAGTTGAGCATCTTTTCATGTGCCTTTTGGCCATTTGTATTTCCTCTACTGAGAAGTGTCTGTTCATATCTGTTGCCCATTTTGTGATTGGGTTGTTTGTCTTTTTGTTGTTGAGTTGAACAATCTGTTTATATATTCTGGATACTAGACCCTTATCTGATATATCATTTCCAAATATTGTCTCCCATTGTATGGGCTGTCTTTTTACTTTCTTGACAAAGTTCTTTGATGCACAGAAATGTTTAATTTTGAGGAGTTCCCATTTATCTATTTCTTTCTTCAATGCTCATGCTTTGGGTGTAGGATCTAGGAAACTGCCTCCTAGTATAAGATTTATAAGATATTTCCCTACATTTTCTTCTAAAAGTTTCATGGTCTTTGACCTAGTGTTTAGCTCTTTGATCCACTTTGAGTTAATTTTTGTATAGGGTGTGAGATATGGATCCTCTTTCATTCTTTTGCATGTGGATATCCAGTTCTCCAAGCACCATTTATTGAAGAGACTGTTCTGTCCTAGGCGAGTTGACTTGACTGCCTAAAAATCAAAGATCAATTGTCCATAGATGAGAGGGTCTATATCTGAACACTCTATTCGATTCCATTTGCCAATCTTTATGCCAGTACCATAAAGATTGTTTTGACTGCTGTAGCTTTGTTATATGCCTTAAAGCCAGGTAGTGTGAGACCTCCGACTTCATTTTTCTTTCTCAGGATATTTGTAGCTATTTGGGGGCACCCTCCCTTCCAGATAAATTTGGTTACTGTTTTTTCTATTTCTGCAAAGTAAGTTTTTGGGATTTTAATTGATATTGCATTGAATCTATAAATCAATTTAGGTAGAATTGACATCTTAACTATATTTAGTCTTCCAATCCATGAACACAGTATGCCCTTCCATTTATTTAGGTCTTCTGTGATTTCTTTTAACAATTTCTTGTAGTTTTCTTTGTATAGGTCTTTTGTATCCTTAGTTAAATTTATTCCTAAATATTTTATTCTTTTGGTTGCAATTGTAAATGGATTTTTTTTCTTGATTTCCCCCTCAGATTGCTCATTATATGTGTA
>PVIY010054594.1:0-14147 GCA_004026745.1 Myrmecophaga tridactyla
CCCACCCATATCCTGCCTGCTCACCAGCCCCCATGCATCTGCAAGCCCCCCAACACACCTCCTGTTGCACCTTACCTCTGTGTGTCCCACATTATACCCTGCTGCTGCAGTCCAGGGCTTGAACAAGTTGCACCCTGTCCCCAAGGTCCCCATACCTCCCTTCCACAACCATGCATCCCACACCCCCAGGCACGAATAGCACTCCAAACCCATGCCTATCCCTGCACCACAACCTGACACTGGACTGCTGTGCCCCGCCCTATGCCCTGTGTACTGCCCCAAACCCATCCTGCAGATCAAAACTTTAGAGTACTGAGGGAAATCAACTTCCGAACCAAGATATCTTCCTATCAAGATATTTACATGCCTCCAAGGCAACAGATCATCACAAAGTGTGTGAAGATGCAGACAGATATAGCCCTGCCTAATGACCAAATTAAAACATCAGAGGAGACAGAGACTTTGGAACAACTAATCAAAGATGTTCATACAACTCTACTAAATAAAATCAGTGGGATGGCTAATGATATAAACGAGATCAAGAAGACACTAGAAGAGAATAAAGAGGAATTTGAAAGAATAAATAGAAAAATAGCAGCTATCACAGAGATTAAAGATGCTGTAGACCAGATAAAAAATATAGTTGAGACACATAACAGTAGATTTGAAGAGGCAGAAGAAAGACCAAGTGAACCAGAGGACAGGATAATTGATTTCAAACACACAGAAGAGAAAATGGCAAAAAAAAAGAGATGGAAAAATTTGAATTGGATCTCAGGGAAATGATGGACAAGCAGAAGTGTCCCAGAAGGAGAAGAGAACAGTAAAGGGCTAAGAAGATTAGGAGAGGAAATAATAGGGGAAAACTTTCCAACCCTTATAAAAGATATAAGTATGCAGATCAAAGAATCCCAATGAATCCCAAATAGAATAAATCCAAATAGGCCTACTCCAAGTCACATACTAATCAGTCTGTCAAATGTTGAAGAGAAGCAGAAAATCTTGAAAATGGCAAGAGAAAAACGATCTACGACTTATAAGGGAAGCCATATAAGACTGACTTAGGACTACTCAACAGGCACCATGAAAGCAAAAAGGCAGTGGCATGATATATTTAAGATCCTGAAATAGAAAGACTTCCAGCCAAGAACTCTTTATCCAGCCAAATTGTCCTTCAAAAGTGAGGGAGACTACACAGGAACTGTTTAAAATGTTGAAAAAGGGATCAGACTTTGACTACAGATATGAATGAAGCTGATCTGAATAGGACTAAGGTAAATCAGAATACAGGGTAAAGGATGATATAATCCCTATTTTAAAACTTCAACTCCTTTGGAAGACCAAAGAGAGAGACATTTATCTGGTGAAAATTTATATTTTGGATAACACATTACCTAATTTAACTTGTATAGTCAGTTTAGTTGAACACTATAGGTACAAGGAATCTTGAACAGGGCATGAGATCTTGGTGGTTTGTACAGGTTGGTTTGTCCAGGTTAGTATGATGCCCCAATCTAGCCCAGAGTAATTTGTTATTTACAAATTCCCTGTCATGGTTAGGTACTGTTATCAATTTGACCAAGTGATGATGCCCAGTCATCTGCAAGGATATTTCGTTTCTGGTTGATAAAGCAGAAAGCAGGTGTATTAAGTCATCAGTCAGTTGATTGTATCTGTGGCTGATTATATCTATGATTAACTAAGCCATATCTCCCATAATGAGATAATCCAATAATTGGAGGCTTTTAAGAAAAAAAGAGGGACTCTTTCATTGCTTCTTCAGTAGTGAGCCTTTCCTGTGAAGTTCGTATAGAGCCTTCATTGGAGCCACCAGCTTCACAACTTGCCCTACAGATTTTGGACTCTTCCATTCCCACGGTTGTGTGACACCTTTATAAATCTCATATTTACAGATATCTTCTTTTGGTTTTGTTTCTCTAGAGAACCCTGACTAACACAGATTGGTACCTGGAGTGTTTCTTGAGAAACAGAATCTTAAAAATGGGTTTTACATTGGCTTTCTACTCTGACTAGACAGAGGCACTGATGACTCTGTTTCTAATCATGATATCACTGACAGCCCATGGGCTGAGTTGGCAAGAGAGATACTCAAATTATCACCATTAGATTCTTCTCACTGTACACTTATATGAGGCAAAGTTCTGGGTGGGAGTATTTTTTACACCTTTACAGAGTTTTGTGGAATTAAGAGGTATAATGATGTTGGCTGGTTGTGGTTAGATATGTTGAATACAGTGATGAGGAAAAGGGATGAGCTGAAGACTTCAAATTTGCAATTTAA
This sequence comes from Myrmecophaga tridactyla, assembly GCA_004026745.1. NCBI lineage: Eukaryota > Metazoa > Chordata > Mammalia > Pilosa > Myrmecophagidae > Myrmecophaga > Myrmecophaga tridactyla. Next base: position 2,303 of record PVIY010054594.1, read on the forward strand.
GCACCATATGAATTATGTAAAAGTTTCCATGTGGCCCTGAAAGAAAATCTTATTTCCTGTGGTTGCAGACTAGAGATCTCTGTAAACCAGACACAAAGCCTCATTGTGTGAGTAGCAGATTCACAATATTAGCTAAAATCTTAATCTTAATCTTGCAGGGTGTCTGCTGTTAAAGTAAGGGCTTTTGTTGGATAAGAATGGGATCTTGAAACGCAGGATGGGGATATATGGCTTGATAATGACAGTGATGGAGAGATGGGACCCTAGAATCCGCTTTTGCTAGATAGAATCTAGCCTTTTCTAGATAGACCTGTAATAGACTGCCCTGAGGAAACAGCTTCCTGACTTCCAGCCTGCTTTAAGAAGAGAGCTTCCCAGCCTCCAGTCTGCCCAGAGGAGTCTTCCATCCAACCTCCACCTAATGAGATTAACCCTTCAGTGCCTACTAACTTGGTAACCCCCTCACTTGGGGAAATAGCCCTCACTCTCTGTCTGGAGCAACTACTCCTGTTTCACCAGATGAAACTGCAACAGAATACCCTGAGGTAATTGGCTTGAAAGACACTTCTATTTATTTCTTTTCATGACCCAATCCCACCACCCCTTTTTTCTTCAAGACCTATAACTTGATTAGAGTCCCAAGAGGACCCAAAAGGTGAGGTACAAAGTGTGACCCAGAGGAGGTATGCTATATTTCAAAAGAACTGCATGAGTTTTCCAACCTATATAGACAGAAATCAGGGGAATATGCGTGGGAATGGATGTTAAGGGTGTGGGATAATAATGGAAGGAATATAAAGTTGGATCAAGCTGAATTTATTGATATGAAGCCACTAAGCACAGATTCTGCATACAATGTTGTAGCTCGAGGGGTTAGAAAGGGCATTAACTGTTTGGATGGTTGGCTGAAACATGAATCCAAAGGTGGCCAACATTACCTGAGATTGAATTGCCAGAACTGCCCTGGTATAATGTAGATGGGGGATCCAGAGGATTAGAGAGATGTGAATGTTAGAGTGGACTTATCATGGAAGGCCTGCTCACATACCCCAGGAATGTACAGAGGACACATCTTTCACCAGAAACTTGAGAAATAAATTTGTGAGACTACCTCCATCATCCCTGAAACACTGTATAGTCGTCCTTTGTGTAGGTCAAATATTACTGTGGGGCCTGTTGTCACTGAGCTGTGATCTTTAAATAGAATGGGTATGATCAGATCCTGACTTGGCAGAACCCAGGTGGTGGCACTTAATCACCAAAGACAAAATGGGCATGGCCACCATAATGGACAGCAGAGTCAAAGCAGCAAAGTAATCTGACTTGCAGAGTATTGTGGCGTAGGCTAGTAGATCATGGGGACCTAGAAGTAAAATAGATGGGCAGTCTACTAAATTCTTGTTTGATCTGTATAAACAGAATAATTGTAGGTCAAAATGGGCAGAAGTCTAACTCGAATAACAAAAACAGAGAGTCATGGTCCCTTAATTGTGGCTCAGGAAGAAAAAACCTTTGACAGAAAGTAAGAAAGCAAGGAAGACTCTGTCTCCAGCCAGAGTCCCAAGTTTATTTTTTGTTCGCCATTTATCAGATCAAGGGGCCTTTTGGAATTAAGCTATCCTTCAATCACTAGGGGAGGTTCCCAATTGCCTTGAGGAGGTATTTTTAATTTTAAGAACAAAGCAGGAATTTTACCATGTTAAGGAGGAGATGTTCCAGAAAAGCAAAGCAGACAAATATGCAAATGGTACAGATAAGGAAAGCAAACATCTTGAGCTATTTTCAGCTCTCATGCTGTTTTCAGAATCAAGTCTAGGAGCAGACAAATGAGCAGATAAGGATGGTGGTTTTCCATTGCTTAAGGACATGAAAACACAGAGCAAGCTTACAAATGCTTTATCCATATCCTCCCCACACTTAGTCAGTTTCCAGACTTGAGAAGTTTACAGACCCAGAGCCCATCAAATGAGGGGAAGGTCAGGTACCCTTGGGGAAAGACCCTTTTACACTGTCCAGAATTTACAGTTAACCTTTCTCCCAGTCTTCTCCATGGAGAACTATGACTTTTTACCAGGGTGACTGCACACTGGGGAAAAGGAAATAATCAGATAGGTCAGGGATTATTAAACACTGGCTCAGAAGTGACACTAATTCCAGGAGACACAAAACGTCACTCTGTTCACTAGTTGGTTTAGGGGCTTATGGAGGTCAGGTGATCGATGGAGTTTTAGCTCAGGTCCATCTCACAGTGAATCCAGTGGGTCCCCAGATACATTCTGTGGTTATTTCCACAGTTCTAGAATGCATAATTGGAATAGACATTCTCAGCAACTGGCAGAATCCCCACACTGGTTAAATTGTGGAGTGAGGGCTATTATAGTAGGAAAGGCCAAGTGGAAGCCACTACAACTGCCCCTAACCTAGCAAAATAGTAAATCAGAAGCAATATCGGATTCCTGGGGGGATTGCAGAGATTAGTGCCACCATCAAGGACTTGAAAGATGCAGGGGTGGTGATTCCAACCACATCCCCATTCAACTGTCCTATTTGGCCTGTGCAGAAAACAGATGGGTTTTGGAGGATGACAGTGGATTATCATAAACTTAAAGGTGGTGATTCCAATTGCAGCTGCTGTTCCAGATGTGGTATCATAGCTTGAGCAAATCAACACATCACTTGGTACCTGTTATGCAGCTATTGATCTAGAAAATGCTTCTTTTTTTAATCAATAGTTGTCAGTAAGGACCACCAGAGATAGTTTGCTTTCATCTGGCAAGGCCAGCAATATATCTTCACTGTCATTCTTCAGGGGTATATCAACTCTCCAGCCCTATGTCACAATCTTGTCTGCAGGGAACTTAATCTTTTCTCCCTCCAAGAAGACATCACACTGGTCCATTTTATTGATGATATCATGTTGATTGGACCTAGTGAGCAAGAAATAGCAACTACTATAGACTTACTGGTAAGGCATTTGTGTGTCAGGGGATGGGAGACAAATCCAGCAAAAATATAGGGGCCTTCTATTTCTAGGTGTCCAGTGGTATGGGACATGTTGAGATATCTCTTCTAAGGCGAAAGATAAGTTGTTGTATCTGTGTATCTGTTGTATCTTTTAACCAAAAAGGAGGCACAACACATAGTTGGCCTCTTCAGATTCTGGAGACAACATATTCCTTATTTGGGTGTGATACTCCAGCCCATTTACCAAGTGATCAGAAGAGCTGCTGGTTTGAGTGGGGACCTGAACAAGAGGAGGCTCTGCGACATGTCCAGGCTGCTGGGCAAGCTGCTCTGCCTCTTGGGCTATATGATCCAGCAGATCCAATGGTGCTAGAAGTAACAGTGGCAAATAGGGATGTTTTTCTGGAGTCTCTGTCAGTCCCCTATAGGAGAATCACAACACAGACTCTTAGGATTTTGGAGCAAAGCCTTACCATCTGCTGCAGATAACTACTCTCCTTTTGAGAAACAGCTTTTGGCCTGCTACTGGGCCTTAGTAGAGACTAAATGCTTAACCATGGGCCACCAAATTTCTACAACACCTGAGTTGCCTATCATGAGATGGATGTTATCTGACGCACCAAGCCATCAAGTTGGGCATGCACAGCAGCACTCCATTATTAAAATGGAAATTGTATATGAGAGATAGAACTCAAGCAGGTCCTGAAGATACAAGTAAGTTACGTGAGCAAGTGCCCAAATGCCCATGGTCTGCACTCCTGCCACATTACCTTCTCTTTCCCAGACCAGAGTTATGGTCTCTTGGGGAGTGCCTTACACTCAGTTGACTGAGGAAGAGAAAACTTGGGCCTGGTTTACAGATGGTTCTGCATGATACACAGGGACCACCCAGAAGTGGACAGCTGCAGCACTACAACCCCATTCTGGGATGTCCTTAAAGGCCAGTGGCAGGGGGGGGGGGAATCCTCCCAGTGGGCAGAATTTCGAGCAGTGCACCTGGTTGTTCATTTTGCTTGTAAGGAGAACTGGCCAGATGGGCTGTTACTAGTGGTTTGGCTGGATGATCAGTGACTTGGAAGGGGCATGATTGGAAAATTGGTGACAAAAAGGTCTGAAGAAGAGGTCTGTGGATAGACCTGTCTGAGTGGGCAGAGAACACTCAGACAGTATGTGACCCATCCTGTGGATACAAGTTATCATCTTTCCTCAGCAACTACTGCCATTGCCCAATGGACTTACAAACAAAGTGGTCATGGTGGTAGGGATGGAGGTTAAGCATGGGCTCAGCAACGTGGACTTCCACTCACCAAGGCTGAACTGGCCACAGTCACTGATGATTGCTCAATCAGCCAACAGCAGAGACCCACACTCAGCCCCCGATATAGCACCATTCCCCAAGGTGATCAGCCGGCTACATGGTGGTGGATTAATTACACTGGACCATTCCCTTCATGGAAGAGGCAGTGATTTGTTCTAACTGAAATAAACACATACTACGGATATAGGTTTGCCTTCCCAGCATGCAATGCTTCTGCCAAAACTACCATCCGTGGACTTACAGAATGTCTTATCCACCATCATGGTATTCCACACAGCATTGCTTCTGATCAAGGAACCCACTTCACAGAAAATGAAGTGTGGGAATGGGCACACACTCATGGAATTCTCTGGTCTTAACATATTCCCCATCATCCAGGGGTAGCTGGGTTGATAGAACAGTGGAATGGCCTTTGAAGACCCAGTTATGGTGCCAACTAGGTGGCAATAACTTGCAGGACTGGGACAGTGTTCTCCAGGAGGCTATATATGTTCTGAATCAGCAACCACTCTATGGTGCTATTTCTCCCATAGCCAGGATTCATGGGTCCAGTAATCAAGGGGTAGAAATGGGAGTGGCACCACTCACTATCACCCCTAGTGATCTATTAGGAAAATTTTTGCTTCTTATCTCTGAAAACCTAAGCTCTGCTGGTCTACCGGTCTTAGTTCTAAAAGGAGGAATGCTCCCGCCAGGAGACACAACAATGATTCCATTGAACTGGAAGTTAAGACTGCCACCTGGCCACTTTGGGTTTCTCATGCCACTGAATAAACAGGCACGAAGGATTAGTGTTCTCTATCAAGGGGAAATAGGACTGCAACTATACAATAGAGGTAAAGAAGAGTTTTTCTGGAATACAGGGGATCCCCTAGGACATCTCTTAGTACTACCATGCCATGTGATTAAAGTCGATGGAAAACTGCAACAATCCAATTCAGTTAGGACTACTGATGACCCAGAAACTTCAGAAATGAAAGTTTGGGTCACCCCACCTGGCAATGAACCACAGCTAGCTGGGGTGCTTGTTGAGAGTAAAGGTAATATAGAATGGGTAGTAGAAGAAGATAGTGACAAATATGAACTACGACCATGTATCCAGTTACAGAAACGAGGACTGTGATTGTATGAGTATTTCCTCCATTTTGTTATGAGTATGTTTGCATTTGTACATAAGCAAATATCTTGTTTTCCTCTTATCGTATGACAATTGTTTTGTTCATGTTATAGTATTTAAGTCATAGGATATGATGTTTAAGAGTGAATGTTACCTAAGGACTTGTGCCCTATTCTGGAGAGATGTAGTGCATTTCCAGTTGTACACAGGACAGCTGAGTATTGTTAGGTGAAACATATGTCTGTTATTGTGCTCTATTTGGAAATTAAGTGTGTTTCAAAGTGATGTGTATAGCTGCCAGGTTGACAAGGGGTAAACTGATAGATAGGTTCTGGTGTCAATTTGGCCAAGTGATGATGCCTAGTTGTCTGATCAGGCAAGCAATGGCCTGACCATTGCTGCAAGGATATATTGTAGCTTGACGATAAACCTGAAGGCTGGTGTATTTAATCACCAGCCAGTCGATTGCATCTGTGGCTGATTACATATGGGATCAACTAAGATGTGTCTCCCACAATGAGATAATTCAATTAGTTGAAGACTTTTAAAGAAGAAGAGAAGCTTTTTCCATTACTTCTTCAACCAGCAACCCTCTCCTGTGGAGTTCATCCAGACCCTTCATTTTAGCTGCCAGCTTCAGAGTCTTCCCTACAGATTTTGGATTCTTCCATTCCCATGGTTGCATGAGACACCTTTATAAATTTCATATTTACAGACATCTCCTGTTGCTTCTGTTTCTCTCTAGAGAACCCTGACTAATACAAGGACCCTCGCCTTACACCCTATAGAAAATTTAACTCAAAGTGGATCTAACACCTAAATATGAGAACCATACCATGAAACTCCTAAAATAAAATATTGGGAAACATCTTCAAGACCTAGAAACAGCTTCCTAAACTTTATATCCAAAGCACAAGCTATGAAAGAAAACATAGATAAGTGGGAATTCCTCAAAATCAAATGGTTTCGTGCCTCAGAAGACTTTGTCAAAAACTGAAGAGGCAGCCAGCTTAATGGGAGAAAATATTTGGAAATCACACATCAGACAAAGGTTTGATGATTTGTATACATAAAGAAATCATACAACTCAACAACAAAAGAACAAACAATCCAATTATAAAATGGGCTAAAGACATGAATAGACATTTTTCTGAAAAGCAAATACAGATGGCTAGAAAGCACATGAAGAGGTGCTCATTCTCATTAGCTATAAGGGAAATGCAGATCAAGACTACAATGAGATACCACCTCACATCTATAAGAATGGCTGCTATTAAACAGGAAACTATAAATGTTGGAGAGGATGTGGAGAAACTGGGACATTTATGTACTGCTGGTGGGAATGTATAATGGTGCAGCTGCTATGGAAGACAGTCTGACACTTTTTCAGAAAACTAAATATTGAGTTGCCTTATGAAATGGAAATACCACTGCTCGGTATATACCCAGAAGCGCAGAAAGCAGTGACACTAAGAGATTTGCACACCAATGTTCATAGCAGCATTATTCACAATCGCCAAAAGATGCAAACAGTCCAAGTGCCCATCAACGGACAAGTGGATTAACAAAATGTGGTATACACATACGATGGAATATTATGCAGCAGTAAGACAAAATGACGTCCTGAAGCACATGACAAGATGGATGAACCTTGAGGACATAATGCAGAGTGACATAAGCCAAAAACAAAAGGATAGATACTGTATGACTCCACCTTTATGACCATGGTAAAAGTAAAATCAGAGGCTTATAATACAGAATATAGAGGACCTAGAGATATACAGAACCTAGAGATGTGTGAACAGTTAGCTAATGAAGTTGAACTCCAATGTAAGGGAATAGATAGGAGTGAAGGCGGTTCTCTAGTGGTCTATAAGTAATATTACTTTATTGAAGATGAAAAAGATTGAAAGGGGTTGTATAGAACTATGGGTCCCACTGATTAACACTAGAAATATAAATAAGTTCTTGCAAGAACTACTTCAAAGGCATGATTCATATTCAAAGAGTGTTCAAGTCCAGGGTATAAGGAGAAAATGTTATTGCATGCTATGGGCTATGTTTAACAAGAAAACATCAACAGTACACAGCAATGCCAGGTGTGAATATGGAGGGAGAGGCAAAAGTTAAGGGGAAGTTTGGATTTTCTATTTAGTGAGAGTGTGTTTATTGATTATTTTTCTCTTGGAAACAATGAAATTGCCTAAAATTGAGAGTGTTGATGGACTGTTGACTTTGGACATTATATGTGATGCCCAACGGATCAAAGTGGCTGAAAGATGTACTGACTGAGAAGTAGAATGGTGAACAATGCTATGTTTATATGTTGGTACACAAGGGAATAAAATTGTGAGTCAGGCAACATTGTGAATGAACCTGTGGGACATTTTGTGAGGCAAAATAAGCCAGAAATAAAAGAGCAAATATTGTATGATCTCATTTAGAACATATTTATAAGAAAATAGGAGCCTAGATTGTAAGGTCTTATAGCAGCCACATTTAGTCTGGAGCAGTAAATAGCTACCTCTATATTTTCAGAGGCTGTGCTATATATATATATGTATATGTATATATATATGTATAACTTGGTATTTATAGATAAGAATGAAACCAATCATGTTGGGATGAAGGTAATTCAGAATCCCCTGGTAAAGACATTTTCTGTATTTTAGAACTTCACCTATTCTATGAGATCAAAGGAAGAGAGGTTTATTTTGTCCAGAACCTAAATTTCCTGTGGCACATATTCTAGCACAACCTGTCCGGCAGATCATTTAAACAACCCAGGCACAGGGAGTCCAGAATGGGAATAGGGCCTGTACTTCTGCATGTTTTGGTATAATGCCAGGACACATCCCAGAGTATGTTAAGTTTATAATAAAAAAGTATTGGCAAAGTGCCTTGAGGGATGGAAGAAGAAATATGGAACTATTAAACTTTACTACTGAGGAAACCCCTGATGCTGTGCCAAACACTAAGAACTCCCAAGTCAAAAGGCCAAGTCCTTGATCCTGAGTCTTGCTCTTGTGAAACTTATTTATGTAGTGGAGAAGCTTAGCCTATCTATGTTTATGCCTAAGAGTCACTTCCAGAAGACCTCTTTTGTTGCTCAGATTTGGTCTCTCTCTCTCTGAGCCCAACTCTGCAAGTGAAATCATTATTGTCCCCCCTGTGTAGGACATGACATCAAGGGGTGAAAGTCTCCCTGGCAATGTGGGACATGACTCCCAGGGATGAGCCTGGCCCTGGCACCATAGGATTGACAATCCCATCTTGACCAAAATGGAGAAAAAAAGTGTAACAAATAAGGATCAGTGTCTGAGAGGGCTCAAATAGAGTAGAGAGGCTACTCTAGAGGCTACTCTTATGCAAGCTTCAGCTAGATATTGCTACATATCATAGTGTGCCAAACCCCAACCAAAACCATTACTGCCAAAACTAAAGAACACCAAGGCTTTTTATGAGATTCTGCAAAGGCTCCATGCACTAGGGTAACTTTTCAGAAGCCTACAACTTCCAGATGGGTTCCTGGACCAGATAAGTCCTGAAATGCCTAGGGGCCAGCCTCTCCAGAACATCAACTAGTTCCATCCTCCTATCCCATATTATTGACAGTCCCTTCCAACATGAAAAAGTTAGAATGGGAATAGCCCAAATACCCCTAAAGAGTGGGAGAAAAATCAAAGATGCAGAGTTATACAGAGAAGGTAGGGTTAACAAAAAAGTATGATGGCTGAATCATTATATTGATATTTCTTTTAGTCTCCAGTGTCTTGGAGCAGCTAGTAGTAAACACCTAAAATTGTGGAATTGTAGCAAATACCAAACTTTGAAATCTGTTCTACAACTAATTGTTGTGGTGTGCTTTGAAATTTATTGCTTTTTTTGTATACATGTTATTTTTCATGAAAAAATTTTAAAAAGTTAAAAAAAATCTAAAACTGCCTCAAAAAAACAGACTATAACAAGTGTTGGCATGAATATGAAGAAATTGGAACCCTCATGCATTCCTTGTTTGAATGATACATACTGTTTTATAACATGGTTATTACACTTTCATCTGATATCCTTCCATACTATTTTAATGGCTGACTAGAATTCCATAACATGATTGAGCCATAAATTACTTTACTAATTACCTATTGTTGGACATTTATTTTGTTTCCAAGTTTTTACTACCTGATCTAATAATGCTGTCATAAATATCCTCCTACATAATTTTTTTGAACATATCCAATCATGCATTCATTTAAAAATATTTATATTTTTATAAATAAACATAATGCTTTTATTAAAATATATTATTTGTATTAGAAACATAAACATATTTCTATATATACAAATGTAAATTAATATATGCCACGCACTGTTCTAGACATTGGGCATACATTGGTAAGCAAGATAGATAATCTTTCTGCCCTCCTAGGTTTACAGCTTAGTTGGGGAGACAGATAAAAAGACAATCCTTTTAAATAAAGGATTTATAAATAAATAAATAAATAAATAAACAAACAAGATCCTTTCAAATGGTGATAAGTGTCAAGAAAATAAAATGTGGAAAAGAGGTAGAAAGTGACTGGGGCAGTAATTTTATTTATTTTATTTTAGAGTTTTCCTGGCAGGCTGATTGCTTTATGAAAGAAAAACCTTTGGGACCAATTACATGTACATTTTAAGGATTTTTCTATATATTGCCAGATAAACCTCCAGAAAATCTTTACCACTTTACATTCCTCATAGCCATGTGTCAGAATGTCCATCTCCTCAGAAATTTTGCAACAAATGATATTTCTATTCTTTTTGATCATTGTCAATCACGGACACAAAAATGGTATTTCATGTGGTTATCTGTGGTCCTAAAAATAATGATCAGAAATATTATTCTTGTGGATTTAATACATTTTTTTGGTTTGTAGGACTTTTAGCCAACATGGTTATTGCGTCAATGAAAGATGTTCCAATCATAGTGGCTTCCAAATAGGAGGTGTTATTGGGGTTCTGCCAGATTCTTCTTCACTCACTTCTCACAAAACATATCACTTTAGGTTTCTGGACATGAGGGTGACTATGTATTTATGCATGATGAGATTAATTTTTGTTTTTCAGAAATTCTCCTTTTAGAATTTATCTCCAGAATAGCCATGAGAGTAAGAGAATAACTACAATCTATAGTTAGTTTTATGTGCTTGCCCCTGCAAAAAATGGGGATGGGAAGGACCAGGAAGCATGGAGTGGCTCTTCAGACAGTGTGTAAGTCATTGTGACTTGTATTTCATCTTGATAGTCTCCTGGAGGGGGACTCAATGTTCTTATTTCTTGTGGTCAAATAATGTTCCTAAACTATATGAATGTAGCAACAATCTGTGTTGGATTTAGACCATGCCAGTGTTTCTTCTGATTATTGCAGTGGTTATTGAGGGAGTGAGAGGATGGTTTTAGGGATATGTGTGGAAAGGGAGATGACTATATACTTCCCAACTTCTAGGTGGTATCTATCCAGCAGTAAGAAAGTTCACAAGTCACACAGAAAGATTTTTGGTTCCTACATGTTTACTCTGAGCCTAAATGTATATTCACCGCTACAGTTTATCAAACAGTTAAAAATTGGCTCATGAAAAGTAAAGGCAAAGACATTCAAGGTAAATACTTAAGTTGAAGCTGTCAAAATGTCTTGCACCAAGCAAAATCACTTGAACTGTTTAGTATTGGCCCAAAGGTGAGCTAGTGGGCAAAAGAGTATATGAATGGCGAGTAAAGCAATCACAACTGTTAGTAAAAGTATAATATAAATAACTAACCTGGGTTTTCCATTGACATGAAGACAGTTTCTCCTGAGAATGGGAATAGGATAAGCGTATCTTCAAAGACCATTTTGTGTTTGAAGGTATATCCAGAGAAGAAGACAGATAGGAAGTCAGTCTGTGCTCCAACACTTAGAATGTACCAGTATGCCACCTCATGCAAACAAGCTGACAACTGCAAGCTATCAAAAACATAGCCATTGATGCCTGCAAAAGCAATGGAGAACAAGAGGTTTTAGTATCATCCTTGATTTATTAGTTTAGATTGTCATGATATGATTACAAATGATATGTGATGCCCATCAACTTATTTCCAAAAAGAGATAGCATTATACCTCCTAAAAAAAGTATAGATTGCTAATAATTTATCAGCTAGGCCTCTGTGCCAGTTTAAAGTATTATGGACCACAGAAAAGCCATGTTTTTTTAAAATTTATTTATTAATTAAAAAAATAAAGAAACAAAATAAAACAACATACATAATCAGTAATTCACAATATCATCACTTAGTTGCATATTCATCATTTCTTAGAACATTTGCATTAATTCAGAAAAAGAAATAAAAAGACAATAGAAAAAGAAATAAAACGAACACAGGAAAGAAAAAAAAAAAGATTATACCTACCATACCCCTTACCCCTTGCT
>PVIY010054595.1:0-14148 GCA_004026745.1 Myrmecophaga tridactyla
TTTTTTTTTTATTACCCAGGAAGTGAACCCGGGTCTCCGGCATGGCAGGAGAGAGCTCTGCCACTGAGCCACCATTGCCCGCTCAGTAAAAAGATAATTTTAAAACATTTTTTGTGTGATAGTCGACACAATCTGCCAAAAAACGTATTTTTAAAAAAACAAGAAAAAATTTTTTTAAAAATTAAACAGTCATTTACAAAAGTCTGAGTTTTGAACAAGTGAGTAATTGACTTTTTTTTTTGTTCTTTCCTACACTAGTCATCAATTACACATTTGGCTTTTCAAAACTAAAGTGGAGATATAAATATAAATTATGCCAAGTTTTCTCACTTGAACTCTATTACTTTGCTTTCAGGCTTTGGAAAGATAATCCTTTCCACTAGGCATTTTAAAAAACAAGTGTATATACTTTTTTTTTACAATATGAAATGATCCAGAGTTGTTGGGCTAATGTATAAAAATGCTAAATAAGCGAAGTGCCTACAAACTCTCTGCATCCTTTCCAAACATAACTCTCATGATCCAGAAGACGAGCCCAAATGAAGGAATGCAACATTAAAAAATAATGACCTTTCATTACATAAAGTCCAAATTTTCCTTTCAATAATAGTAATAATAAAGGTATCACAGCTCTCCCTTTCTCAGGGTCCTAACTATTGCACAACTAATCATAGGTGGTTTATATTGGGGATATTTTAATAATTTTAAAATAATTTTGTAATTAATAATTAATTTTAATTTAATAATTTTCATATCCGCATGTTTGCCAACCTTCCACACAATTAACACTTCTTTTCTCCTTAGTAACATAGCATGACAGGGAGGAACTTTTGATACTGTGAAACTTGTAACTTATTCTTAGTTGCCAACCCCTCGCTTTCACATTATCTTTGCCTTGGAATGTGGTATCATTTCTGTAGCCCTCTTGCTTCCCAACCTGTTTTCAGATCAGTCTTGACATTAAGTCCTTTCACTCCATGCTCCACCCAATCCCAAACTCTGGCCTGACTCCTCATATTACAATGCAGGGCATCCCAATTTCATGCCCTTGCCAAACTTTCAAGCAAAGTTGTACAGTAGCAACACTAACAGTTTCTTTACAAGTACCAGGTTTCTAATTATAGTTCCTTTGATCCTTTTCTCCTGGGAGATATGACATTTTCTCCACAAAGTCATATTTTTTTTTTCCTATTCTTTACAGAAGTAATCAATCCTCCTTTATGAATCTTCTGAACTCTGTATCTCTATCAACCATAGTTTCTACAGCATTTTAGTTCATTGGTTTCTTTACATTTGCCTTTCTTGCTGCACTAGAGTATAAGCTCTTTGAGGATTACACCTATTTATTTTTATTTCTACTTTAGCTAAAATTATACTAGGCATATAATACGCTTAATAAAATATTTATTGAATTAATAAATCCTTACAACAAGCCACTAATGTAGGCATCATTAGCATACTTTAAATTGAACTTTTCATGACTTGGTGATATTAAGAAACTTCCCCAGTTCTTATCACTGAATAAGTGGCAAATTGAGATTCAAACCTCAGTGAGGTCTGACACAAATGCTTCCTTTTTTCTTTTCCCCCCTTTTGTTATACTCTATTAGTTCATACTGTTTTTATCTTTAACAAAATTGGGGTATACAGTTGTAGCAGTTGCTCCTGTTGTGATCATTGTAATCTCAAGTGAAAATTCAAAATAGAAAAGAATGATTTTTGTAAGTTAATGAGAAAAATTTAGTTTAATGTGAATAATTTGCTTTAGATTTTTCTGAATGGGGAGGATTATCATTTGGATGAGATTAAATTGGACAAGTGATAAAAATATTGAAAATGACAAATTGGAAATGAGATATGCAATTCTGTACTTAAAATCAGAGTGCATGACCCTAATCACTCTATTATTGAAAAGAAGAGAAAAGGGGATGTTAAAAGTAGCCTATGAGCCAGGATTATTTTTCCTAGGGAAAATACCTCTAAGGCATGTATTGTGTTTCTGAATCTGTCATCTTGCTTTGTTTTTATCTCTTCTCCTTTCCCCAAACCTTCGATGTGGCTAACAGGAAATGTTAGTATAACATTCAATTTTAGTTGGCATTCATTAAAGGCTAATCAGCCTTTAATGTAATCTATTTTATATGTTTCTGTACCATTTACTGAATTGTATCTTCTCAATATAACATTTTTAATATCTCTATCAACAATAACTACAAGTAGGCTTCTGAATTTAATAAAAGAATTCAATATTCATGTCCCCAAGCACTCATGAAAATAAGGGAAATTAACTTTCCAGGGAATCCATACAGAGGGAGATTTTTTCTGTATTTTATGGATGGTGGTAAGGGGTGAAAAGCTAGCCTGAAACAAACTGAAATAGGATGGTGGCAAAAGGCATTGTATTTTTGGAAATGCTTTCAGTTTAAGACTTTTTTTTTATAAGCATATAAAGCTTTTTTCACAGAATATTACTATTATAATTCTTTCTTATGTGAGTCTGGTATTTTAGAGAATATTGCTATTTTAGGAACAATACCCTAAGTGCATATTGGTAAATATTCTGAGAGAAAAGTCAATTTTTTGATCCCCATCATAGAAACAGTCGTGGAAATAAAGATTTTGCATTCTAATATATAATAACTAATGTCTAATAAAATGTATGAATCTCACACACACATATTTCTCCCTTTCTCTCTCTTTCTCTCGCGCTCATCTATCTCAATCCCTCTCTCTCTCTCCAAGACTCCTCCTTAGAAAATATGTAATTAGCAGTTCTTGGTAAAAATCACTAAATGCATTGATAACTATATATATGTTTCTGAAATCACTAAACCGAGTAGAAAATACTGATTTTACTAGTATTCTATTTAGTTCTAAATATTACATTTGCATTATATGTAGCAAACCTGTGATGCTCTGCAATTTTCACATTGAAAGTGCTTGTAAGATATATTAAAAATATATTCCTCTGTTTTCTAAGATTGTGATACACTTTCACCTTAAAAATGTTAAGTACAAAGCGGCTTTGCTGCACATCTAAGTTTCAATTTTTGAGGAAAAAATTCTACTTAAAAAATACCTAAATATTCAAATAAAAGAGAAATTTTTTTCTCCTTTTCACTTAACCTTTTAGCGACATTTCCTTCCATGAAAAATTTAGAGATTTTCAACAGATTCTTTATCATTTTACTGCTTCCTAAACGGTTCAGTTGGCCTGGAATCATCTCTAACTGCACTTAATACAGAAAATAGTTATTTGAAAGTTACAATACGTTCATATTCACTTTTCAACATTTTAAATAGCCCCTTCAATATCTTAAATAGCACTGCAAATGATGCATTTAAATCTATATTTGAATCTAAATCAGATGTATCTACAATAGAAAACACGCGGATTTGATTGTATATGTTACGATATATTAACAGCTAATAGCCAAATCTGGTCTGTGCCGTGATACTGCAAATTCAACTGTCCTTTCTTTACAGTAACATAAATGGTGCACTGAATGCAAACAAAAGCCTGACTCAAGAGCTTTAAAAACAAACTCACGAAAGAAAATACTTCTAAAATTAAAAGCAGTGATTTTTAATACAACTGAGTTTAAACTATGCTTACCACTTTATAAATAGTTTAAATGTATTTACTTTAAAATGTGATAAAATTTCAACTTGTCCCCTCTCCATTAAGGACAAGAAGGCAAATGTCATGGATATAATTATCATGCTAAAGCACATATCAATGTTTACTCACATAAATTATAAGATATTTTATATACATATCATCCTTTAGAAACTATATGCATATATATGTATATATGTATATATTTCATCCTTATTTATTTATTCAAGTGAATTGAAAACCTATGTTCCCATGAAAGATTGTATATGAATGCTTATAATATTTTTAATCATAGTCACCAACATCTGGAAATAACACAGACAATTCTCAACAGTGATTGGAGAAACAAGCTGTGTTATATATCCATGCAATGGGACACTACTAATAGTGAAAAACTTGACTTTCTATTGAGCAATAAAAAGGAACAAGCTATTGATTTATGCAGCAACATGAATGAATCTTAAATACGCATTTTCTAAGTGAAATGAAGTTGACTCAAAATGATACATATTGTAAGAGTCTGTTTCTATGATATTCTAGAAAAGAATCATAAAAATGGAAAATAGTTCATAAATTTCCAGGAGAAGGGCCAAATGATCACAAAGGAGCTATAGGAGGCTATTTGGGGGGGGGTGTGTGAATGGAATTGTTTTACATGGTTCTGGGTTGTTGGGTATATTATTTTACACATTTATCAAAACTCGAAATTGTATGTCATGAAGGGTGAATTTAATCTGTTCAAAGATTACAAAGATTACCAGAATATTAAGTAATCCAGGAAGGATTGTGGTCTAGGCAATCAAATCTATGAGCACAAAAACTACACGACAAGTTTTCTAAAGAAATTAAGAAAAAATAGTGCCTACCTAAGTGACTTGTAAAATATTACTGGCTGCTATTATGCTAATGACAAAAAAGAACTACATACACGTACTTTAAAACTTGTTGATAAATCTTTTTCTTATAGGGATGCAGACTAGCAATTCTGAAACTACCACTTCAGGTTGGAAGAAATAAATAAATATATTGCAGACAATGAGAGACAGGTTTTTTTGTTTGTTTGTTACTGTTACAATTAAGCAACAGGGAGTCAAGAATGAACCCTACGATGCTGGATACAAATATGCGAGATTTCAGTAGGAATCTGTTTAACATACATACAGATGATATAAGGTATATAAATACAAAAATAAATATGAGCATGCATTCACACGCATGTTGGTGTACACACTTATTATCTAGCTAGGCCGCCTGGGGGGCCTGGAGGCATGGTATTGGAGCAGCAACACACAAATCCAGTGTTCAGATCTTGGATTTTAAATACTATTGTCTAACAGGAGTATTCTTTGGAGAAATGCTGATTCAAGAGTTAGGATAGAGAAAATGCGAGACACCCCTTGGACATCCTCTAGTGCCAGAAAGAAATGAAGTGCCACCACCACCATCCGCACCACTACCCCTTTGTCCCCTCCCCCCCAAAAAAAGCATGGGGCATGCCAATAGGACAAATAGCCAAACTGAAAGTGTTCTCAATGGCCAGTGCTGAAATGTTTAAGAAATAAATAAATAAACAAATAATGAAAGCATTGGAATGTAACTCAATGTTTAAAATGGACAGACATTCCAGAAAAAAAATTCCAATTAATAAGTGTAGAAGGAAAGAGGGGAAATAGAAAATTGTCTTTAGAAAAATCATAGTAGTCATTGCTGCAGGTAAGAGCCACTGGTGTTGCTAATGTTAGCATGTAAAACTTTCAGTAGAAACAGGATATCTGCGTAGCTTAAAGACTCTCACCAGAATATTTATTAATTGCTGTGGTGGTTGTAATAACAGTCCACAATTTCTTTGGCATTCCTTTATATAGAAAGTAAGCTTAATTTCCTCCCTCTTGCATGAGGGCATGACTTGCAACTAATGAATATGGTGGTATGGAGAGGGAAAGATAGTAAATCTGTAGGAAGTAACCTGGGAAACACACCTTAACCTTTTTTTTTTAATTTTTATTTTATGTTTGTGAAAACGAGCTTTGTTTAAATAAGAGTTTAAATATATTACACAGCATTAAAACTTGAAGGAGGTAAAAAAACTCCAAAACCAGTTTTGCTTGGCATGGCATTGGGCAACTGTTGCTAATAAAATACAAGCTCTACAGCTAGCTATATGACCAAAGCATCAGTTTGAAATGTGTTCCCTTGTCAAAAGTTTAACTCTGTTGGAAAGTTGTCCTTACATTCTGGTGGCTCTTCATTTGGGCAACTCTTGGATATTATGCCTTGTCAAAAAGAACAAAAGACCTTGGTATCCAGGCTAACGTGACCAGTGAAGAGTTATGTTGATTTTATGTACTCCCTGATGAGGTGCTAGGGCATTTTACCTCTGTGACTGACTTTTTTCAAATCTGTTTTCCCTACCTAATCATGAAGGAACATCAGACAAATGCTAATTGAGGGGCATTCTATAAAAATACCTTACCAGTACTCTTTAAATATGCCAAGGTTATGAAAGACAAGCAAAGACTGAGTGCAAAACAAAAATACTAAATACAATGTGGTATCCTGGATTTTTAGGGGAAAATGACATTAATGAGAAAACTGATGAAATCTGAATAAAGACTGTAGTCTAGTTAATAGTATTGTACAAAAGTTAGTTTCTTAGTTTTGATAAGTATATCATGGTTAATCAGGGTGCAGGTTATAAGAGAATTTATTGTACTATCTTTGCAACTCTTCTGTAAATTACAATCATTCCCCAATAAAAACCTTTAAAAAATGTTAACTAGTATGGGTTCCAAAATGCAAGTAGCAATGATCAGAGATGGAGATTTTGGAGAAGGGATCAGAATTATGGCAGGGTTTATTACAAACTGCAAGGAGTCACGGGAGTAGGTAAGGAGCAGGCAGAATCAGGAGTTTGGGAAGAAACTTGTAGTCTGGAAGAAGCAAAACTTGCAGTTCATTGTAATCCAAAATATATTTAATGCGAACCTAAGAGATGATGAGAACTGTGATAGATTATGTGGGCACACTGATGAGCAATTCTTGGAAATGCAAAGAAATATATGGAATTTCATTTTTAAACTATTTTGTTGAGACATAATCCACATACATACTTTACAATTGGCCCATCTGACCTGTACAAGTGAGTGCATCTAGTTTATACACAAAATTGTGCAACCATTATCACCAGGAATTTTAGAACATTTTCATTGCCCTAAAAAGGAATGCTGTAAATTTTTAATCACACCCCATTAATCCCATTCTCTCAACCCAAGTCGACCACTAATCTACTTTCTGTCTCGATAGATTTGCCTATTCTAATACTTTATGTAAGAAAAATCATACAGTGTGTTGTCCTTGTAACTGACTTTTTTCTCTTAGCATGCATTTTCAAGATTCATTCATGTTGTAGCAAGTATTGATGCTTCATTTCTTTTTATTGCTGAATATTCATTGCATGATATGACACAGTTTCTATGACAATTTCTGAACTGTCAACTCTATTCCACTGTTTTATATGTAGGTCCTTGCATAATACCACCTTGTCTTGGTCACTGAATCTTTCATAGTAAGTTTTGAGATCAAGAACAGTAGGTTTTTCAACTTTGTCCTTTTTCAGGATTGGGTGTTCTGTGCCATTTGTATTTTCATATTCATTTTGGATCACTTTTCAAATTTCTTCAAGGAAGCCAATTGGAATTCTGTTTGAGATTTCACTGAAGCTGTAGGTTAGTTTGAGGAATATTGCCATCTTAACAATATTGAGTATTTTTTTCTATACATAGGATGTCTTTACATTTATTTAGACCTTCTTTCATTTCTTTTTAAAATGCTCCATATTTCAGAGAATATGTCTTATACTCTTTTCATTAAATTTACTCCTATTTATTATATTCTTTTTTATATTATTACAAATGTAATTGCTTTAATTTCATTTTCAGAATGCACTTTGCAAGTTTATTGACATACAATTGATTTTGAATATTGATCTTAGATCCTACAATTTGCTGGGGGGAGTCCTTTGATTTTATATTGATTCATACATATAAGATCATGTCATGTGCAACAAAAAATAGTTTAAACATATTCCATTCCAATCTAAATATCTTTAATTTCACTTTTGCTTAATTGACTTGGCTAGAATTTCGCATTTAATGTGGAATAGAAGTGGTAAGAGCAGGCATCCTTGCTTATTCCTAGTCTAAGAAGAAAACATTCAGTCTTTCACCATTAATTATATTATCTGCATGTTTCCTGTAGATACCATTTATTAATTTGAGGAAGTCAGCCTGAATTTTTTTATAGTTATTGACTATTTTTTATCCACCATCCTCCTGACCCCAAGAGCTGTTTGGCAATTGGCTACAGGCCTGGGATGCTTGTAAACATCCTAGAATTCACAGGGCAGTTCATACAACAAAATTCACCTGGACCAAAATAACCTTAGGTACAAGTTTGAAAACTCTGTTATAGAGCATTGTGATCATAAGCTGAGCCACCATTACAATGTTGCCATAAATAAATTCAGCTCATATTTGTTGCATGTACACCATGTCTTAAGCACTGTCCTAAGAAGTTGGAAATTCAGTGGTGAATAAAACACAGCCACTTTCCTCATGGAATTCACAATTATGTAAAGAGTAATTTGCAGGAAAACACCTGTAGAGGAAACTGAGTAAGAATCTGAGAAAGCTGAAGGAGGACTTTTACGCACATGAATAAACATCTTTATTAGAAACATCCATTCAGTTTTATGATAATCTGACTCAGAGAGTATGATCTTAAAATTCTACCTTTCATGGCAGGAATTGTGAAAGAAAATAAAGAGATCTCATTTTGAGCCTAATTTTTGTACACTGTGAGGATTGAAGAATTTTGGATCCATGTAGATGATCAGAGGATTATGCACAGCAGATTTAATTTCCACATTTAACAAAGCATTTTATTTTGTTCTCACAATTAATGGTGAATATTCCTATGGGAATTTTATGTGTACAGATTCTGGTTCAAGAATAATGGACTATAAGCCCAAAGGAGTGTAATTCTGTTATAGCATAAAGTTATTCATCCTCATTAGGCTCTGACCCTATCCCCATGGGCTTTTACTAGAAGCTTAGGGTGAAGGGGCTGAAAAAAAGAGTTAGGAAGAACCGTGCAAATGATTTCCCCGTAATGCCCACAGACAACCTGGTGGCAGTACTAGCAGTCATGTAAGCAACTTTGGTCTTAGACATTCAATAGCAGTATAGGTAACAGCAGTGCTTTTGCTCAGGTTTGAAGTGTAACAGCAGAGCTTTGTTAGCACAACTTCCACTTTTTGTATCCACAGCTGATATAGATCTATAAACTGCAGATTACAGAAGGAGATGAAAAGCTATCAGAAGGATCTGCAGTAGCCAAGGTGAATGGACACTGTGGTGACTCCAAGATTTGGGGGATAAATGGAATTTCTAAAGAATTCTATCTATTCTAAAGAATAGATAGGCTGAACCACTGAAATAATTTTTTTAGCTATTATTGAATTTCTGTTTTACTTCTTGACTTTATATAAAGGGTTTTATTATTTTTGTCCTCTAATTTATATTCTTTCATGTATCAAACTGCCATTTAAAAACAAACATGAAAAGTGAGCTAATAACATGGACATATTTTTTATGCTTGTCTATAATAAGAAAAACTCATATTCAGAAAATGGTTTATCATTTTATACATTTTATCCATTAGAACAATAGGATTACATGCAGAATAAAAATAAATATGGCTCATTTGTCTGCCTATGAACAATATTGTGAAGATTAATAAGGATGTTACTGCTTTTCAAATTCTTTTTTTCTCCTTTTCCTCTGTAATTTTATTGTGATATCTTCACACACCTCACAATTCATCCAAAGTGTATAGTCAGTGGTTCACTGGTTCACATATCATCACATAGTTGTGTGTTCATCACCATGATCATTTTTAGACCATTTGAATTACTCCAGAAAAAGAAATAAAAGGATGAAAGAAAAACCTATACATCCATAACCCTTACTTCTCTCCCTTTTTGACCACTAGTATTGCAATCTACCCAATTTTAAGACTTACAGTATGGGTAGATTAACTAAGACAGTATAGTATATAAATACACAATATAGAACAAAACAAAACATCCAGAAGTAGATCTATACAAACATGGGCAATTGACTTTTTTCTTTTCAATTAGTTGTATAGTCATTACCAAAGATCAGGACTATTGGATAACATTTCACTAGACACCAAACACTAGACACCAAAATAGCTGTATAATATGACAGTAGTCACAATTGCTTGTTCAGTCCTAAGTCCTCAGTTACACCACTTTCCTCTCATTTGATCTTTCTCTCAATCTTCAGGGCTATCTGGGAAATGACCATTTTAACTTCTTAGCCTTGGTTGGGATTGACTTTATGGGATTGTTGTTCTTGGAGATACTAGTACCTCTAGTTTCCAGGGCATATCCGACATAGAAACAATCTGGAGGCCTTAAGTTTCTGAGAAAATAAACTTACTAAGAAAAACTTTTATAGAAACTTAGATAGAGCCCAGGGCCATCCCTAGCATTTTCAGGAGTATTGTCGGTTGGGGTCATGCCATACGTGGTAATTTGAAATATCTGGCTAAAGCTTGCATAAGAATAATCTCCAGAATGACCTCTTGACTCTATTTGAAACCTCTTAGCCACTGAAAGTTTATTTTGTTCTATTTCTTTTCTCCATTTTTCTCAAGAAGAAGGCATTCTCAATCTCACAATGTTAGAGCCAGGCTCATCTTTGGAAATCATGTCTCACATTGCCAAGGAGACTTATACCCCTGGGAGTCAAGGACATTAGTACTTCTTTTTGAGAATTCTTTCCTCTCCAATATTGCTTCCATATGATTGATATTTTCATTTAAAATTGCAATGTTAAACACATACACACACATTGTATTAGTTTGCTAAAGCTGCTGGAATGCATTATATCAGAAATAGGACGGCTTTTAAAAAGGGAATTTACTGCATATTTGCCATTCTAAGGCCATAGAAATGCCCAAATTAAAACATCCAAAAAAAGATACCTTAATGCTCAAGAAAGGCCAATGTCTGTCACATAGGAAGGCACATGACTCGTGTCTGCTGGTCCTTATTCCCAGTTTTGTTACTTCCAGCTTCTGACACCAATGGTTTCCTCTGTAAGCATCTGTGGACCTTCACTTAGCTCCTCTGGGACACAACTCTGGGTTCTGGCTTGCTTAGCATCTCATGGGAAGGCACATGGCAATGTCTGCTGGGCTTTGCCCAGGTCTAGGCATCTGCTGTTCCTGTTGGCACTCCAAGAATCTCCAAATATCTAGGTCTCTGTCAGCTCTGAAGCAACTATTCTCCAAGTGTCTGTATCTGAGGTTTTTCCAAAATGGTTCCCCTCTTAAAGGACTCCAGTAAACTAATAAAGACCTACCTTGAATAAGTGGAGTCACATCTCCAACTAATCAACGGTCAGACCCACAACTGGATGTGTCACATCTCCTTGGAAACAATCCAATCAAAGTTTCCCACCCAAAGCAGTAGGTCTGACTCCACAAGATTGGATTGGGTTTAAAACATAGCTTTTCTGGGGTACGTATCAGTTTCTACCCAGCACACACATCAAAAACAACTTTCAATAGCATTTCCATTAATCCTGTCACTATGGGAAATCACATTATTTTCTCTCAGCATGATAGCAACCTAAATGTATTGTCATGCAATAAAAGGTACCACACAATGTTAGACCCTGCTGCTTTAGGCTTATAAATAAGATGTTCATAAAATTGGTCATCACCACTTTCTCAGTTGGTTTAATGAGGGAATTTTTAGAGACTGCTAAAATTTGCATTTGTGATCAGTCTCTACCCCCATTTTATTATAATCACAAGCTGAATGGTAGGGCAGGGGGAGAGAAGGAACAGTTTTTTTTTTAATGAAATTTCAAATGAAGAGATGCAAATTCATTATATTCTTAGAGGATCATATTTGTTAAAGATAAACGTAAGGAAAAATAAATGAAGTTCTTCAAAGCTTATATTTTGATAACATAACAGGGGAATACAATTTACTGCATTTCTTATTTTATCCTGACTATTTTTTGAATAATTATTCAACATGACTTAAAAGGCATATGTCCAAAAGGATTATTAAAGCAAAGAAAACAGGTTTTTATCATGAAGAGGTGTTTAAACAAAGCATTGAATTTTAAGAAAATTGTAACTAAGGAGAAAACTTACTTCAGAGCTGCCTGGCAGTAAATAAAAAAAGAGAGGCAAAAAGTGATGCTGAAATTTCATTCATGAATAAAAAATTGCCAAGAAATTATCAATAATTCATCAGTTTTTACCAGGCCTAAATTTTGAGCTAATTTATTTTGGAGATCATCATTTAAGGGCTATTGAGTAATATAAAGGCTCTTATCTTTCATAAGAGTTTTGTAAAAGGTGGAGACATCATTTTCACCTGGCCCTTTTATAGTGTAATTTTTAAATGAAACCCAAGGATAAAGTTGGTCATGTCAGCTCATGGTTTGTTGGACATATTTCTAGACATACAAAAAATGTTTTTCAGATAAATACCTTCTGGTCTTTTGTTTTCAGACTAAAATTTAGGAAATAAGAATTTTAAAATTTAATATGTGCCTTCAGAAGAAAATATTCCTTAATTCAATTGTCTGTGAAAAGGCAATTTTTAGGATCATGTTTTCAAAAAAATAAGGTATGTCATTGACAGTGGTCTGAAGTAAAGATTCTTTATTAATTGATTGAAAGCTGATCCATATGCTTTCAATACAGGTGTTATCCCTGATAATTTGTTCTAAAAATTTAAATGTTTGGCTCTTACTTTTGCAGGAAATGCCAAGGCTTTTCTCCATGAGTAGGTTTAATTCTGCTCAAATGCTCAAATATGTATGCAGTTGTACTAAACAAATTGGTGAATTGTAAAGAGGGAATGAGATTACTTTGTTCAGGAAGATTTTAAGGGATGTAGCCTTTCATTTATTGTTTAGGATTACCAACTGGCAATTGATTTTGAGCATAAAGATATTGTAGCACAACATTAGAGTGAGTTTATTGGTTTGAATACCCATAAGTAGACTCTGAAAGAAGGATTTGTGTGCAGGAGTGAGGAAGCAAGAAATGCAGATATAGAAGAAAGAAATGCCAACATGAGAGTGCATTATCAAGGTAATTTGATACCTTGACCCCAAACTTCACCTGGACATTTTAAGGGTCAGAATGCCAGCCAGAATGGTACATCTGAAATAACAGAAAATGTAATATTTAACCAACAGCCTCTGTTCCTCATTGTTTAGGGATGCCGTCTGGGATTATCGCCCGTGTACTTCTAGGCTGTTCCTGTAGCCAAGTTAAGTAAGCGTTAGCTGGGGGAGGATGCTGAAATCTGCAGGGAGCTTAAATTTGAGCAATAGCATACAAAGATGACTGTCTTATGTAAAAATTAGCACCACAACTGAGGCTTAAATCACAGATGGGACAACAATGGCATTTTCTGTGGTGAGTTTTGAGAGGAAGGAAAATATACAAATTGGTATTTTTTAGATATCATCCTATCCAAGCACTGATCATGTCTACTAAAAAGGGAGACATGGCTGTGGTATTACTAATATAGTACCATTCCTTCCAACGGTTGAGGTCGTTGTTTTGAAGCTACTCTTGGAACGTGACAGTAAGAAAATTCAGCAGCAAATACCCATCTTATTGACTATATATCCATTACACCTGAAAGATTTGTTCGAATGGTGGTATATATAAGAAGGAGAGTATTTAGTCATTTTCCTGTTTCTCACCATTTAGGAATACAATGTGTTCTAATAAGAGCAGAGGCTTACCTAAATTTAACTCTAGGGCACATAATCATAAGGAAATTGTTCCTGCATTAGGTAAAACAGATTGTATTAATCAGGGTTCCCTAGAGAAACAGAACTCTGACACTATATATGTATAATACATATGCATATATATTTAATATTTTCATGTATATATGTAAATGTGAAAAGATTTATTATAGGAATTGGTTCATATGACTGTGGAGATTGGCAAGTCCAAGTTCTGTAGGGCAGGCTACAGTTTGGAAACTCTAATGAAAGTGATGTTGAATTCCCTAGAAGAAACAGGCTGGATGAAGTAGAGATAGCAATTTCTTCTGTCTGCTAAAATCTACAATTCTTACTTTAAGGCCTGTGACTGATTGGATGAGGAGACTCCTCTGATTGCTGAAAGCAATTTTCTTTGTTGATTGTTCTAGTTTGCTAGCTGCCAAAATGCAGTATACCAGAAACAGAATGGCTTTTAAAAGGGGGAATTTAATAAGTTGCTAGTTTACAGTTCTAAGGCTGAGAAAATGTCCCAATTAAAACAAGTCTGTAGAAATGTCCAGTCGAAGGCATCTAGGGAAAGATACCTTGGTTCAAGAAGGCCGATGAAGTTCAATGTTTCTCTCTCAGCTGGAAGGGCACATAGTGAACATGGTGGCATCTGCTGGCTTT
>PVIY010054596.1:0-14145 GCA_004026745.1 Myrmecophaga tridactyla
TCTTTGGGGTACGCTGCACTTCTTGGATCTGTAATTTTAAGTCTTTCATAAGAGTTGGGAAATTTTCAGTGATAATTTCCTCCATTAGTTTTTCTCCTCCTTTTCCCTTCTCTTCTCCTTCTGGGACACCCACAACACATATATTCATGCGCTTCATATTGTCTTTCAATTCCCCGAGTCCCTGCTCATATTTTTCCATTTTTTTCCTATAGTTTCTGTTTTTTGTTGGATTTCAGATGTTCCATCCTCCAGTTCAGAAATCCTATGTTCTGTCTCTCGAATTCTACCATTGTAGGTTTCCATTGTTTTTTCATCTCTTCTACTGTGTCTTTCATTCCCATAAGTTCTGTGATTTGTTTTTTCAGACTTTCAGTTTCTTCTTTTTGTTCTTTACTTGCCTTTTTTATATCCTCCCTCAATTCACTGATTTGATTTTTGATGAGGTTTTTCATGTCTGTTCGTACATTCTGAATTAATTGTTTCAGCTCCTGAATGTCATTTGAATTGTTGGTTTGTTCCTTTGACTGGGCCATATCTTCAATTTTCCTAGTGTGATTTGTTATTTTTTGCTGGCGTCTGGGCATTTAATTGCCTTAATTAGTTTATTCTGGAGATTGCTTTCACTTCTTTTATCTAGGATTTTCTTGCTGTATGAATTTGTTATCTATCTGTTCTTTGACATTCTGTTCAGCTTTATCTGGACCTTTAGCTTAAGTTTTGTTTAACAGAGGAGAATTTTTCAGTTCTTGTTTTCTTGTTTCTTGCCCTGCTTGTATGGTGCCTTTTTACCCCCACACTTAGGAGGGTCTACTTAGGTATTATAGACCACAGCCAGATTTTCCCAGACCCAACTGGCCTCCTATTAGGAGGAAAGAGTCACTTGCATTGGTTTTCCCTGAGAGTGAGACCCAGCAGTTTGAAAGATTTTCCTGGAAGTGTCTGGACTCTGTTTTTCTTATCCTGCCCCATATGTGGTGCTTGTCTGCCTGCAGGTCCCACCAGCATAAGATGATGTGGTGCCTTTAACTTTGGCTGGGGGCATGGTGGAGACAGAGAGATGATTGTAGGCTGGTTTTAATAGCTTCAAATTACCAACCCCTGGTGTCTGAGTTCCTTGAGAGAGGGATTCCACCTGAGTTGGGCTTCACCCCTCCCCTGGGGAAGGCACAGGCTCCAGACAAGCCCTCAAACGAGTTTGTTTCTGCCTATGCCTGGGGCAGTTGCAGCCTGAGGAGCCCTGCCGCTGTATCCAAAGGCAGTCAAGCCTTTGTAAAAACACAGCCACAAAAACCTCTGTTTCTTTCTTTTTTTTTCCTTTTTCTGTCAGCCCTGCCCCCTTGGTGCCGGGGCAAAAATGAGCGACCTCCGCTTTGACCAGGTTCACCTGAGCTGGGGGCCTATTTTTAGTAGTCAGAATTTGTTAATTAATTCCACAATTGGCATTTAGTTGGGCTCAGCCCCTGCTGCTGGTAAAGTCTCTTTCCTTTCCCCTCTGGGAAGCAGCCTGTGGGGGAGGGGCACCAGCCACCACGGCTTGGGGAACTCACGGTCATGGGGGGGCTTGCAGCTGGTCCAGCTGGTCCAGATTGGGGTATGCTGTGTGTCTGGTCACTGACGTGGCCCCAGGAGCTGTTCTGTACTGTGTCTGGTTATTTAGTAGTTGTTTTGGAGAACGAACTAAAATGCACATTGTTAAGCCACCATCTTGGCCCTGAAGCAGACACAAGGTTTTCACAATCCCACAGTCACATTGTAAAAGCTACATCTTTATACAATTGTCTTCAAGAATCCAGGCTACTGGAACACAGTTCAACAGTTTCAGATACTTCCCTCCCGCCACTCCACTACACCATAAACTAAAAAGGGATATCTATGTAATGCATAAGAATAACCTCTCAACTCTGTTTAAAATCTCTCAGCCATTGAAATTTTATTTTGTCTCATTTCTCTCTTCCTCCTTTTGGTCAAGAAGGCTTTCTCAATCCCTTGATGCTGGATCCCGGCTTATCCTGGGATATCTGTTCCATGTTGCCTGCAAGAATATCAGAAATTCTCCAAATGGGTAAGTTGAATATTTCTTCCTTTCTCCCGAATGCCCCAGGGGGACCTTACAAATACTTCTTTATTCACTGCCCAAATTACTGTTGGATTTATTGTGGCATCACACTAAGCTGGACAAACTAACAAGATCTTACACCCTATTCAAGATTCCATGTACTTAAGGTGTTCAACTAAACTGACCATACAAGTTAAATTAGGAAATGCACTACCCAAAATGTAAATTTTGCACCAAATAAACGTCTCTCTTTTTGGTCTCACACAGAAGCTAAAGTTTTAAAATATGGATCAAAAAATAATATAAATAAATAAATAAAACAACAAACAAACAAAAAAAGACAAAAAAGAAAAAAAACAAAATAAAAAAAATTATGGCTCAAATCTTCCTTTACCCTGTACTCTGATTCACCTTAGTCTTATCCAAATCAGCTTCAATCATATCTCTACTTGATTTCTGATCCAGTTTTGAAAGTAACTCAACATTACTTTTGCTGCATCCTATTAGTCACAAGGAGGTCACTAAAGTCATCCCAGATTCAATGGGAGGGTACATAGATAGCAACTTTCAATGAAAGGAGTAACAAAGAACTTGCAAGTAAGTTTTTAAATTGCCATATACATTAATTTCTCTAAGGTTAATGGCAAAAAGCAGAATATAAAATTGCAAGTGTATTATGATTAAAGCTATACACATGTATGCTTACACTGAAAACATTGGAAAGGCAAAACTTGTAACTTTTGTGATCATGGATGATTTTTCTCATTTATTTCTTAACAGGAAGGAAGGAAGATGTCTTAGTTTGCTAGGGCTGCTATGACAGCTATCACACATTGGATTGTCTTAAACAACAGCATTTTATTCTCTCTTGGTTTTGAAGCTAGAAGTCCAATATCAAAGTGTCAGTAAGCCCACACTCTCTCCAAAGTCTGTAGCATTCAAGTGATAGCTTTCTGGAAAACCTCAGTCACATGGAGAGCTGTCTCTTTATGTTTCATCCTGTCATTTCTCCAGAATGTCTACACCAAATTTCCTCTAGTCATATGGATTAGGGCTCATCCTGATTCAATTTGGTCTCATCTAAATAGGATCTTCAAAGACACCATTCACAAAGGAGTCCACACACAGGACCAGGGATTAGGAACATGATTTAATCCTCAACAGAAGGAAAGAAGAGAAAACAATTTACTTCTAAGTGTTTCTAAGTTTTTTCCCCATAACTGCTACACCATTTTCCTTAGAGTTCATACTCAAGGTAGCCTTGAGAATGACATTAAGTTAGGTTTGGGGTGAGATGGGGCATTGAGAAGAAGATTGTTTGGAAATGGAGGCAGCCCTGGCCAAGGTGGAGTCATGCTAAGCAGTGGTCTACAGGCTTCTAGATGACACTGCTCCGACTATCTAATTTAGAGCTTGGAAGAAGCCTGAGGGTATTGTTTTCATAGTTGCAGCGTCAGTATCTCCAAGAACTAGATCCACACATTCCATTGCAATCCACTTCAGTTTGCCCCATGAAACAATACATGGGAGAAGTTGGTCAAAGACTAAAACTGAAAATGATAAAAATCTGACCAAACAGAATGTGCTTACTTTAAGTCCCTACAACAATGCCAAGTCAAAAGCCATCTATGTGTTTGTCGTTATATACACCATACCACACCCATCTTGCCCCTAATTTCTGTTGTTCAGAGACCTTTGTAGATCTACCTTAGTTCTCACAACAAGGCTCAGATCACAATACAGGCATTTTGAGTTCATTCAGTCCAGTACATATTTGCTACCCTATGAAATTACTTTCCAAGAGTAACAAGAAAAACATTTTGAACAACACACATTTGTAACTTTGACTAAACAGAGAAATGTTGAAAAGCAACTTAATTGAAATTTAAGAAAAAGAAGAGGTGCTTCAAGGATGAGAATAGTTTA
The DNA here is from genome assembly GCA_004026745.1 of Myrmecophaga tridactyla. Lineage (NCBI taxonomy): Eukaryota > Metazoa > Chordata > Mammalia > Pilosa > Myrmecophagidae > Myrmecophaga > Myrmecophaga tridactyla. The sequence goes on from PVIY010054596.1 coordinate 3,983, forward strand.
CTTCTCATCAAATTTGCTGAGCAGAGATAAGTAGAAATGGTACAGAGTTGTTGTGGAATTGGACTTGAAGTGGGACCAGAAAGGAAAAGAGATATTATTGGGACAGTTGGCAAAATCTAAATGGAAGCCAAATACTGGTCCCAAAGGACTGTTCACAAAATTAAACTCAATGGGAAAAGCTCCTTTGGAGAAGTTTTTAAAGGAAATGATCATCATACCCAATAAGTGGTTTATTAAAATCATAGATCTCAAGGAAGCCAAAGACATAATTAAAGACACTTAGCAAAAAATAACTTTTTTGAGTCAGTGCGACAGCTCTTATATAACAAAATCCTATGGATCATATTTAAAAGATTCACAGTTATAAATAAAACTGGAGGGGCTGGGTAGCGTTAAAGCACTGGATCGTCAATGAGCTGGTCTATTTGATGAGGCCCAGCCCTACCAAGCCAAGGGAAATTTCGAAGGATCAGAACAAACTATATTCAGAAAAAAAAATTTCACCCCTAAACAACTTCTTGTTAGAATAAGATGTTAACCTTGCTGACTTCGGAGTTGCTGGCCAGCTGACAGATATATAAATTAAAAGAAATACCTCTGTGGGAACACATATTACGATTGGTCATCAGGAATAGCTGCATTGAATCTGTCATGAGAAAGCCACTTAACTCTGATAGGAAACCAAAGAGGATTCTGCTTCCTATTAAAAAAAATAGCTCCTCTACTCTTGCTAGAAACATTACTTAATCTTAAGGTGTTTAATGATACATATGTGGACAAAGCGCCATCACTTTGTCCTACATCTGAAACACAAATTCATTGTAAAAAATGCCAGGAAGTTTCTTTTAAACTGACTAAGCTGACTGATAGATTTAAAAAGCAGAAGGCAGAGGCACACAGTAACAACAAATGTGATTCCAAAAAATCAGCAGGGAAAAATCATGTTCATCCCAAATAGAGCTTTATCATAGTAAAAATGAAACCTGGTCCAAAGAGAAACTACAGAATATGGCAGATGAAGGTCTTAGGAAAACATGGATCTGTTTGTGATAATCACACCTGTGTTTGCTGATCTTAAACAGCTGCGTGTGAATAATGTTCATAGAAACATGGCAATTGAAGAACTCGACAATGCTATTAACCATGGCTGAAGCTGCCTGTCCGGACATCGCAGATGAGATGGTGAAGAAGTTAATTGAAAAAATTTAAAAGCGTTCGCTGATATATCCTCCTCTAAACTACCTATTAATGGCTTCTGTTTTGTATGAAACCTATCAAAGCTTTTCAAGTTCAGCTTCATGCTTAACCCATGAGTTCTACATGCCTTTCTCACCTTTGCAACATGTTGATAATCGAAGATTTTTAAGACCCCCCCCCCCAGCTCCCCATAAGAAAAGTGCCTTGTGTACTTTCTGTGTGGTTAAAGGCTCAGGTTGTGGAATGACCATCCAGAGACAAAGCCTTGGATGCCTTATAGGCTGTGAGAGCTTGGCTGAGTTAGAAAATGGGAATAATAATAATATAGCACTCTCATGGTAAATGGGGCTTGAATATCATTTAGCCTTACTTAGTTGACTCATCAGACTCCTTTGTAGGATGTTTGAACACTGGAAGGGTAACTGATGTCTCCCAGCAGGTCCTAGACCTGGTTGAGAACAGAACTTCCACATTCTCGTGGAGCTCAGCTGAATCAGCTTGGCAGAGACTCCCAAGTGTAGAGACACAGGGGAAACTGGCAGCAGCCAAGGGAAGCTGATTCATGCCCTAGAGTGGCCAATGGGCTGCTGCAAAGTCAGGGAAACTGGCCTGTGAAGGATGCTAGGATAGAACAAGGCCTATCAGAACTGTAAGTTTTTACCTACATTTTAACTTCCTATCATTATTCCCAAACCTATGCTAAGTCTCATTAAAAGTTATATCCTGGGCGGGCCATGGTGGCTCTGAAGGCAGAGTTCTTGCCTGCCATGCCAGAGACCTGGGTTTGATTCCCAGTGCCTGCCCATAAAAAAAAAAAAGGTTATATCCTGATCTCTGATCTACTATGGGAACCAAATGGAAGGGCCTGCCCATGTTTGAGATGAGGTGGACATGGGGAAGGTGTGCTTTCTTCTTTGGGGTCAGGCTGGCAGTAGCAATGGATCATCAGCAGAGGTAGCAGAGGTGATCATGGTAGCAGACCACTGGTGGTAGAGGTGATCGTGAAGAGGCCCAAGTGCCAGAATCCATGGGCCTGTGCCAGAGCACATGGGAGCAGACACTGAGAAGATGGAAAGAGCTAGAAGATGCTGTAATGGGAGACAGGGGAAGTGAGGGTATTTTCTGCTAAGCAGTAGCTGGGTCATGCTTGGGTTATTGGCCCAATGCTTTCCTCTGATGGAAAACATATGTCTACACACAGTGGCAATGACCACTATATTTCCCCATTACTGGGTGAACAAGGATCAATCCAAACAACAGGCTGTAGCTGGCCCTTGTGGTAAAGCTTCCCATCAATTAAGGAGAAAAGGAAATGCTATTGTTTCATGTCATGGAAAATCTCTGAAGTCCTTTTACAAAGGAGAGAAGGGGTAATTGGGTTGTCCATGATTTTCCCAGTAATTCAGATTCCTTCCTATTGAGACCAGTTGAACACTCACCACCAATCTTTTTGAGTTCTGGGTTTGAATCCTGGAGTTCCATTAAGAGAGCAGGAGAATCAGATTTTCTAAACTCACCCCTGTGCCAGGAACAAAGCCTCTAGTTGCTGAGTAGTGGGAAAGTCCATGAGTTCTTGGAGGCAGAGCTGGGGGTGTCAAACAGGGGGCTTGGGGTGTCTGTTTACCACCTAGCATGGAGATATTCCAATTTTAACAATGGGGGTGGCAGGATCCTGATGTCCACAAGCACTGCCTACACATAGCACACCAATGACAGCCCTCCTGTCCTCACCCAGATGTTAGTTCCTGACATGTTTAAGATAGAAAACAGAGGGCCTGGGTCCCCTAAACTGGGCATGGGATAGGAGGGGCAATGCTGCTTCAGCTCAGGCCATTTCCCATGCTTAGCCAGCTCTTCTGTCACACTGTCCTGCACAGGCAGAGAAGCCACCACATGGGAAAGGCCCCTGTGTCCTTTCCCCTTGGGTCTCCTAAACGAGGCAGGTCCACATGCCCCAATTCCCTTTTTAGGGCTGTTCTCTCCCTTGCCTAAAAATAAAGGGTTGACTTATTTTTAACTGTAGCTTTTCTGCTTCTGGGACTGCATGAATGCTAGTTGATTCGTAGCCGGCAAAATGAAACTGTATTTCCATCACCACAAGAATCCATTCAGGGTCCCCACAAAATCAACCCACACTCTGCTACTCCAAATCAACGAGGCTGACTCAGGCTCCTGCTGATTCACAGAAGTCCTGGTTCTACAGGCATCCAGCTGGGCTCACGGGTTAAAAGTGTCTCCAGGTAGAACCAAAGGTCCCTGGGAATCAGAGCATCACATATGGCCACTCTGAGAGGCTCAGGGTGAGTGTTCAGCTTCCCAGCTTTGTCCTCATGGCCTGGGTCTTCAAACTGGGCTGAATACTTCCAGTGTGGATTCTGAAATGGGAGCTTGAATGAGAGTGTGAGGTGAGAGGCCAGCTGGTAGCCCAGGACTGTAATTGCTGTTTGGCCAAAGGCCTCTGATTCCACACCTGCTACCTGAGGTCAACTCCCTTGGGACATTTAGACAAACTGATGGTGAGCTGCTTAGAAAAGCTGGATTCCAAATTAAACTTCCAATAATTTACAGAAGAAAGAAAATCCTACTGCCGGCGGCATGGAAATTTTCCAAGCCCTCTGGTGAAGGAGAGAAGGGTGATTGGGATGTCCATGACTTTCCCCAATAAATCAAAGACTCCTTACTGTTGAGTTCACTAGAACTTTTGCCACTAATTTTTCTGAATTCTGAATTTTCACACCAGGGTTATTTTACGAGAACACAGGAAATCATATTTTTGTAAAGTAATATATTCATGGCTTAATATCAACCTTTTCTTATCTACTCTAGTGAATCTCCTTGCAGAATTGATGGCATTCCTTCCTGGTGACAAAAATTTGATAACATTCTAATAAAAACTTCCAATTTGGAGATGATGGAGCAAAAATACTTTATCTTTTCACAATGCTCAATTTTAATAAAATCTGGGTCCCCACCCCCTGAGATTCTGATTTAATTAGTCTGGACATCAAGATATTAAAAGCTTCCCGAATGATTCCAAAGTGCAGTCATAGTAGAGAACTATTCTGATAGTTCTTTGGTCAAAAATATGTAAGTAAGAACTGGGCTAAAACTCTTCAGCTATCCTATTTCCTAACCAGCTGATTGGGTCCCTCTGCTTCATATCTCATCTTTATGAAACTCTAAAGCAGGATCACAATGTCCTAGGAATGTATTACTTTTTTCCTACCAACCTAATTTTGAAAGATCTTTTGTCATTAAGTTTGAACCATATTACTTAGTAGTTAGACAAATACCCATCATTAAGAAGAAAAACATGTTTTTCAATTTTATTTCAGTTTTACAACAATTCTTTGCTGCTAGCAGGTAACTAGTTAATTTACACCATTTTATTCATAAGGAAACTGCAGCCAAAAGAGATCATTCCTTTGCATAGGATTCTTTCTAACAGCCATAATTGTCCAATGAAGGAATGAAGTGCCTTTGAAGAATTTCTTCCCCTTGTGATTTTAAAAAGTCATAGAATCAGGTCTACTGCTATATATGCATGTGAGCAAAATGGCATGCACACAAGCTTGCCCATTAAAGATTTGTTTGTGGAAGTAAAAGACTGGAAACAATGTGTTTACCAGCAGGGACTGCTTAAGAAATTGTAGTCCCTCCTAAAATGGTATCCTATGCACACATAAAAAGGAATGAGGCAGTTCTTAGTGCTCTGGTATGAAATGATCTCATGGTCAGCTGGAGCCAGCTTGTGAGAACAGATCATTAGCATCTCTTTGAACCTCCACAGTCAATGACCTCACATTGGTAGCTTGGAATCAGCCATAGCGGGAGTTACACCAGGGAAATCTGCAAATGCTACAAATCAGGTCACTCACCAACTCAGGAGAGCCGGTTGTTAACCATTTGTTAGTATACTATTGACAAGGTCTAAAATCCATTGTTTAGTGAAGAAAGCAAGATGCAACACAATGTGCCCAGAGTGCTAGCAAGTGTGTAAAAATAGGGAAAATTATATGCATTTAAAATCTGGAAAGCTATATGCAAAAACCGTAAAACTGATGGCCTCTGGGAAGGAGAACTGTGTAGCTAGGAGATGGGGTGCAAGGGTGACTTTTCATTGTTACACATTTTTGTATCTTTAAAATTTTGCACCACGTGAGTACATAAAATAAAACTTTAACGGTTGTGGAATCATAATCCACAATTTCCATAGAATATGATGTGAGTGGTGGGGGCACTGTAGAGTTGTAGAACATGGTCATCTTACGTGGTAGACTTTCTGAGTTGGACAAAAAGGGGATAAGTATAGGATGAAGGTCTAACAGATGAGCATGCCCTCTGTAAAGTCCAAGATAAATGGGTAAAGGATGAGTTAACGGCAGATCACAATTAATTGAGAGTCTAACAAAACAAGATGCTAGCTCTAAATGCTAGCTTTCCAGAAGCTTTCATCAGTTGGCTTTCTTTTACCATATCATATAGAGTGGGAGTATCTTTTCCAAAGGGTACCTGGATTTACTCTGTCCTGGATTTACTTGTCCTGCAGCAAAATGCTGGAGAGATTCAGTGACAGAGTAAGTGAGGCAGATCTGGGGAATAGATATATGCCCTGCAGGTTAGGCACATAATCTCTCTGAGGCTTGGCATTCTCTTCTGTAAAATGGGGATAATCAGACCCACCTCCCACAGTTGATATGGTAATGGTATAGAGAATTAAGATGACACATAGATGTACCCAGCATACTGTAGTTACTCTGCAATGCTAATATTCTCCCCAGGTAAGAGGTCGGCCTGTTACAGAGACTCTACCTGGTAACTTGTAAAGATTCACTCAGCCTGCTTTTCTTCAACTAGTCGAGCTGCTGGTATGATCTTATTCCTGTATCTTTATAAACCCTCCATTGCTTTTGTTTTTATAAACCAAGATTGTGTCTTTAAAGAGAAGAGTGAATAAACATGTGAAAGAATTAGACTCCTAAGGGTAACTATAGGTGTGATTTACTGAGTGTACACCTTAGGCCTCATCTTTTAAGTACATTATTTCTAACTCTTACAACAGCCCTAAAAGCAATATATTTCAATCCTTGTTTATAGGGGAACAGGGAGTTTAAGTAGCCTGCTCAGTTGCATAGTGCTACTAAGTGTCAGACTAGGGATTTGAACACAGAACTGTTGGACTTTCACTCTATCAGACTCCACCACGGAAGCTTTTAACTTATAAGTTGCCAAAACAAGACTGCTGGTCTGTGTAATCATAGGACAACCAAACAAACCTAAGTGAAAGTTGGAAGAGACCTGCCATAGGTTATAGAATGTCCCCCCACAAAGATATGTTGAAGTCTTAACCCCTGGTAACTGTGAGTGACTTTATTTGCAAATAGGTTCATTGCAGATGTAATTAGCTAATATGGATGAGGGTTCATCCTAATCCAGTATGACCGGTATTCATATAAGAAGAGAGAAATTTGGACCCTAGAGACATAGACACCTGGAAGAAGACCATGTGAAGATGGCCAGGTATAGATGAAGGCAGAAATTGGTGTTGTGCTGCCACAAGCTAAGGAACCACTTTGTCAACAGAAGCTGGAGAAGGTAAGGAAGGATTCTTACCTAGAGCTCCCATAGGCAGCACGGCCCTGTTGACATCTTGGTTTTGGACTTCTAGCCTCCAGAACTGGGAGAGAATAAATTTCTGTTGTTTTTATTTTTTTAATGCAATTTTGAGATATATTTGCACACCAAATAATCCAGCCAAAGTGTAGAATCAATGGCTCACAGTATCATTGTGTAGTTTTGCATTCATCACCACAATCCATTTTGGAACATTTTCATCACTACAGAAAAAATAAAATAACATAAAAATAAAAAAGAATACCAAAAACATCCCATACACCTTCCACTCCATTATTTATTTATTCATTTTTGTCTTTATTTTATTACTCATCTATGACCCATACACTGGATAGAGGGAGTGTGAGTCACAAGGTTGTCATAATTACATGGTCACACAATAAATGTCATATAGTTATACAATCATTATCAAGAATTCAGTCTACTGGATTACAGCTCAACAGTATCAGGTATTTCCTTCTAGCTATTCTAAAACACTGGAAACTAAAAAAGAATATCTATATGTCTATATAGCACATAAAAACAACCTCCAACCTCCAGAATGATCTCTTGACTCTAGCTGAAACCTCTTAGCCACTGAAACTTTCATTTCTTTTCCTCCTCTTAGTCAAGATGTCTTCCTCAAACACAGGATTCCAGGGCCAAGCTCAACCCTGGGAGTCAAGTCCAACATAGTGGGAAGGGGAGTGAGTACTTGCAGAGTTGGCTGAGACAGATAGGCCATATCTGAGCAACAAAAGTTATTCTCTGAGGATGACTCTTAGGAATAACTGTAAGTAGGTTTAGCTTTTCCTTTCCAGGAATAAGTTTCATAATGGCAGGCCTCAAGATCAAGGGCTTGGTTTATTAAATTGGGAGTCCCTAATGCTTGTGAGAATATCTCAGTTTTTTTTTTTCATCATATAGGTGTTCATTTATCATCACAACTGTCTTCGTAGTTGTTTTTTTGCCAGCCAGTTTGTGGTACTTTGTTCCACCAGTCCTTGGAAACTAACACAAAACACAAAAGATTAGTGAGTCTAACCCCTACCTGACAAGGAACCTGCATGTCAACATTCTTGATTCTCTGACAGGAGCTCACCACCCCATGTGACAACTCATTCCATTTTTATACAACTCTAATCACTGGGAAGCCTCAGAATGTACTACTTGCCAGTCAGATCCACCTGCTATAATTCATTACAACTTCATCCACCTTGATGAGGCCATCATTAAGACATCCTCGATTGAAATGCTGAACTCCATTACCTCCTGGACTTGCAATAAGGGACCTAGCAGCACTGCCAAAAAAAGCCTCTCCAGAATATCAGCAGTGCAGACAAAGTCATGAAAGAGATGTTGATTGCTTCTGCAAATGAGTCTGGGTAGGTGGTCATCTCTTCCTGAGAAGACGTTATTCTGGATAGGATGCATTGTCACTTCGGGCGGAGCTAGAGCATATATTGCAAAAGTTTAAAATAGTCAGAGTCGTGTGTACGTAACAAAATTCCCTGGTTAATTAAAACACTTGCAAAAAGCAATGACAGCTGATTTTTTGTTCTCCCCCTTCTTCCTGGTTTTCAGCTTCTCTAGCAGTTTTCTGCTGAGTGAAGGACAGTCAGTCCTAAATGATAAAAAATGAGCTGTTGTGGCTAGCTTCCTGCAGCAGAAGTTTACTGTAAGATCCCACTAATAAAGGAGATTAGAAATGGATCAGAACTAAAAAGGGGGTACCCAAGATCTCCTGATTGTGGTGAGCCACACTCATCTGATTCTCCAGGGGAGAAATAAAATATGTTTGTGCAAACTGTGGGGAACTCAACAAAGCAGGGCCCAGAAGAGGAACGTGGCTCTGCCGGGATTTCAGGTGGCAAATAGGATTGAGATTCTTAACTTTAATGAAGACAACAAAAATCACATAATTAACACACACTGTTAGCACCTCATAACTCTCCTTGGGCTTAAGTTATGCTGAAAATAATCAACACATTTTGTTTAAATAAGGCATTGTTACAGGTGGTCATGAATGTTTCTTGGGTCAGAGCAGAATGAGGCCATTTCATCTCATTTTCTCCAAACATTTGAAGGCAGACTGTGTTAGTTAGATTCAGTTGTCAACTTGGCCAGGTGAGCATACCTAGTCTTGTTGCTGCGGACATAAGCCAATGGTACGTGAACCTCATCTGTTGCCAATTACATCTGCAGTTGGCTAGGAGGCATGTCTGCAGCAATGAGTGACGTTTGACTTAATTGGCTGGTGCTTAAATGAGAGAGCTCAACGTAGCACAGCCTAAGCAGCTCGGCATTCCTCATCTCAGCACTTGCAGCTCAGCCCAGGCCTTTGGAGATGCAGAAAGAAGTCACCCCGGGGAAAGTTGTTGAAACCCAAGGGCCTGGAGAGAAGACCAGCAGGACCATCCTGTACCTTCCACATAAGAAAGAACCTCAGTGGAAAGTTAGCTGCCTTTCCTCTGGAGAACCAACAAAATAAATCCCCTTTTATTAAAAGCCAATCTGTCTCTGGTGTGTTGCATTCTGGCAGCTAGCAAACTAGAACACAGACCTTATCTTTTTTTTAAAATTTTTTATTAATTAAAAAAAATTACAAGAAACACAAACATTCCCAACACATACACTCAGCAATTCACAGTATCATCACATAGTTGCATATTCATCATCATCATCATTTCCCAGAACATTAGCATCAATTCAGAAAAAGAAATAAAAAGACAGAAAAATATGACAAACAGAAAAAAAAATTTTACATGCCATACCCCTTACTGATCACTTTCATTGATCACTAGCATTTCAAACTAAATCTATTTTAACATTTGTTCCCCCTATTATTTATTTTTATTCCATATATTCCCCTCATCTGCTGACAAGGTAGATAAAAGGAGCATCAGACACAAGTTTCTCACAATCACACAGTCACTTTGTGAAAGTTATATCATTATACAATCATCATCAAGAAACATGGCTACTGGAACACAGTTCTACATTTTCAGGCAGTTCCCTCCAGCCTCTCCATTACATCTTGGATAACAAGGTAATATCTACTTAATGCGTAAGAATAACCTCCAGGATAACCTCCTGACTCTGTTTGGAATCTCTCAGCCATTGACACTTTGTCTCATTTCACTCTTCCCCCTTTTGGTCGAGAAGGTTTTCTCAATCCCTTGATGCTGAATCTCAGCTCATTCTGGGATTTCTGTCCCATGCTGCCAGGAAGATCCACACCTCTGGGAGTCATGTCCCACGTAGAAAGGGGGAGGGTGGTGAGTCTGCTTGTTGTGTTGGCTGGAGAGAGAGGCCACATCTGAACAACAAAAGAGGTTCTCTTGGGGGTGACT
>PVIY010054597.1:0-14153 GCA_004026745.1 Myrmecophaga tridactyla
TTAGTCTTTAAAATAAAAGTGATAGTTCATGAAAATGTTACAAATTTAGTTCTCAACAAAATGACACATTTTTTTTCTTTGAGACAGCCATTAAAGTTCTGTATGCAGAGGAAAGTTCTGTATATATACTTCTCATTTCATCTCACAGAATATTAAAAGATGTGTACTCAAGGGGCAGGATTTAATACAATTAATAATTTTTGCTGCTTCATCAAGGACATACTAACATGAAACTGTCCTTTTCCCCCTGTGATTACTTGCTGGTGAAAAATATAATGACTATTACCATAATGGGCACTAGTACAGTTTTGGGTTATTCCTTGATTCATGCTGAGGCTCCAGCAATTTTCCCCACCATTGCTTTTGCACCATTTGTGTAAATGTCAAAATGGTGAAAAAAGACAACTAAGGTCTTAGTATTATTATGAAAAATAGTTTGAACTCATGGACCTCTGAAAACGTCTTAAGGATGTGTTGCCAGCCACATTCTGACAACTGCTGAAGTCTAGATAATTCCTTCTAAACATTTGGTTGTAAGGGAAGGAGAAATGATGGTAGGTAGATTTGAGATGGTGAATGAGGAGACTTTGGTGTTCTTTTTGAGGTAAGGTACATTATGAACACAAATGCTGATGGGAAAGAGCTGGTGGCCAGGAAAGAGTTGAAAACACAGCAGAGAAAAGAGGCAGGTGGGAGCGGGAAAGGGACTTGAGAGACAATTAGTTAATGACTGTACAACTATCTCGTTTTTTTATCTAGGGATTCGCTTTAGAATAGCAGATGGTGTCATGTGTCTATATATATGACTTCCTTCCCATTTTCTTTCTTTTTATTGGGAGGGTCAGGTAGTAGGTGGCTCCCCTCCCACTGTCCTATGCTTGATTGTGTCCTAGAGTCACTAGGTCATGTTTCCAAGATATCCTGATTGCACCTGCTAATCACCAGTGTCCCTTTGGGAGGCAGGATGCAGCTTTCACACTGAAAGGTTTAGGAGGTGAAAGGGTGGGAAAAAGGACGGTGGACCGGGAAATTTAAAGCAGGCGGGTTTATTTGGGCACTCCCGGGCTGAGCTCACCGAACCCAAGATGGAAGGAGGTGAGTCAGTGCCTGGGTGATGGCGTGGGCGGTTTTTAAGCAAGGGGGTCAGGGGACGTCCGGAAGGGGCGGGTCTCCAGAAGTCAGGTGGTTGGAAGGGGCGGTTCATCAGTTCCAGAAGTCAGATGTCCGGAAGGGGCGGTTCTCCAGAAGTCAGGTGTCCGGAAGGGGCGGTTCCAGAAGCCATGTTGGGAGGGGCGACACAGCCTCCACAGCTCCAGTTGCAGTGCCCTTCCCGGTTCCCCCGACCTAATACACCCCAGGCCACGGCTGGCCTACTTAATGGTGAGTTGCCTTCTTCCAACGTTCTGGAAGGTCAGAACGTAGCTGTAGTTTTAAAAGGAACTGCCTCGAGCTCCCACAGTCTCTCGGCTTCTCTCAGAAAGGAAGTGCAGACTCCACTGCTCTCTATGGGCTTGTGAGATGCTGTACGCTTGTTTTACAGAAACTGAGGGCCAGTGAAGTGAAGGGATTTGTCTAATGGCATAAATAATGGTACTGGGATTCAAACACAAGCCTGCCTGTTTGAAGCCCCTGTGTTCTTTAATAAAGTGAGCAAAAAGTAAACAGTTAACTGAGCTAAAAGAGATGTTACCCACATAGATAAAGTGGTTAGTAGTTGCTAGTCTCTAATAGCGTTTGTTGATTGGTAAAACTCTTATGAGTGACTTAATTGTTTAAACCCACCTGTCAAATCTCTCAAATGCCATTTATAATGTAAATTATGAAGATTCTATCTGAAGACATTACAGTAGTGTCTAGTTAATTTGATGATGATGATAAAATTTTCATTAGTTCAACTTAGACTAAAGCCCCCAAACTAAACTAGGCATCATCAATGTTTATATGTCTTTTACCTAGCAGATAGTTTTAATTCAGGTCACTATTATTTAACTAGTGCTCATACATAACACCTTGTTATGAGCTGGGCAGTGCAAACGCTCCTCCATTTTGGGGGATAGAGATATATGAAGATTTATTCTATAGACATTTATTGAGTGCTTATTTATGCTCACTTCAGAGGATGAGCCCACTATTCAATATTTGAAACGAAAAGCCCAAAGCTGAATTTATTGAATATTAGCAAGAGAGATATGCTTGCTGGTCAGGCATAATCTCTCTGAGCAAAGCCGACTACTGATGTTTTTCTTGGGAGGAGCATGGCTCTCAGAGATTTGTGGACTTTCGAAAGTCGTGTTACTTGCGTGAGACTGCTATTATTTGGCTTGGAATTCAGGGAGAAGCGAGTCTGTTCTTGATTGGCTGGCTCTCACAAATGAGGGGCTGTCACCGATTGATAGTTTAACGAAAGCATGTTTACAGGACAAACTGTCACTGATTAACTGGATTAAAACCTGTTCTGATGGTTACTTGTTACCACAGCTCAGGGTAATCTGTCTTGTCCCAGTAATGTGAGAACTTTCCAATTATTAGTTCTGTACCAGCTCTATACACTAGAAATATAATAGCCAATATGTAATTTTTGTTTTTATTATTTTTTCTTTTATTTTTTAATTAGCAGATTTTACTTTTTAGAACAGTTTTAGGTTTATTAAAAAAAAATGAGAGGATCGTACAGAGTTCCCATATATCCTTTCTCCTCTGCTCACGGTTTCCCTTATTTTCTTTAATATTCTGAAATTTACAAACACTCTGTACTCACTATGCAACAACATCCCCTTTTCCCTTTACCCCAGGTTCCTGGTAATTGCTAATATACTTCAAAACCAGGAGCCAGTAAATTCCCATTTTTAAAGCCAACCCGTTTCATGGTATTTCATTTAGCAGCCAGGGAACTGATGCAGCTTGTTTTCTAACAGTGGAAGAGTTTTAAGAGTTCTTTGTATATTTTGGATAGAAGTCTTTTATCAGATATGTGTTTTGCAAATATTTTCTCCCAGTCTGTGGTTTATCTTTTCATTCTTTTAATAGTGTCTTTCACAGAGCAGATGTTTTACATTTTACTAAGTTCAGCTTACCAACTTTTTCTTTCATGAATCATGCTTTTAGTGTTGTATCTAAAAAATCATCTAGCTTTTCTCCTGTGTTAACTCCTAGAAGTTTTATAGTTTTGCATTTTACGTTTACATGTGTGATGCATTTTGAGTTAAGTATTCTAAAAGGCAGCTTTATATCAAATTTTGAAGTTAGGTAGTGTCAATCCTTTAACTTTATTCTTGTTTAGAATTCTGGGTGTTTTACCATTTCATATAAATGTCAGAATTGGTTTGCTGATCTCCACAAAATAACTTGTTGACATCTTAACACTGAGTCATCATATCTAAGAACATGGAGTTTTTTCCATTTGTTTAGATCTTCTTAGTCTTTAGTTTTCCTCATATAGATCTTCACATATTTTGTTAGATTTACACCTAAGTGTACTATTTTTCTGGTGTTAATGTAAATGGAATTGTGTTTTAATTCCAATTTTTCATTGATACAATATAGGAAAGCAGTTGACTTTTGTGTAAAGTTTTTTGTCAGTTCTTTGGGATCTTCTACATAGACAATCATATCATTTGCAAAAATGACAGTTTTATTTCTTCCTTCTCAATTTGTATACCTTTTACTTACTTTTTTTTTTGTCTTACTACATCAGTGAGGACTTCCAGTATGATGTTGAACAAGAGCGGTAACAGGGGCATCCTTGGCTTGTTCCCAGTCTTAGGAGGAAAGCATCTAGTTTCTTACCATTAAGTATGATGTTAGCTGTAAGATTTTTGGTAGATGTTTTTTATCAAGTTGAGGAAGTTTCCCTCTATTCCTAGTTTGCTGAGAGTTTTTATCATGAATCATTTTTGGATTTTGTCAAGTGCTTTTTCTGCATCTATTGATACAATCATATGATTTTTCTTCTTTGGCCTGTTGATGTGGTAGATTACATTAATTAATTTTTAAATGTTGAGCTAGCCTTGCATACCTGAAATAAATCCCTCTTGGTGGTTGACGTGTACTTCTTTTTATACATTGTTGAATTCAGTTTGCTGATATTTTGTTAAGGATTTTTGCATCTGTTCATGAGAGATATCAGTCTGAAGTTTTCCTTTCTTATAATGTTGTTACCTGTTTTGTTATTAGGATAATGCTGACCTCATAGAAAAAGTTGAGGAGTGTTCCTTCAGATTCTATTTTCTGAAAGAGATTTTAGAGAATTGGTGTCATTTTTTCCCTTTATCATCACTAGAATTCACCAGTAAAATTATCTGGGCTTGGTACTTGCATTTTGGAAGGCTATTAATTATTGATTCAATTTCTTTGATAGATAGGCCTATTCCAAGTTTTTATAGATTATATCTTTCATGGAATTTGTCATTTCATCTAATATTATCCATGATACTCTTATTATCCTTTTAATGTCTGTAGGATCAGTTGTGATGGCCCCTTTTCTGATATTGGTAATTTATATATTCTCTTTGTTTTTTTCTTAGACTGGAGAAAGGCTTCTCAATTGATCTTTTCAAAGAACCAGCTTTTGTTTTGTTGATTTTCTTCTACTGTTTTACTTGATTTATATTCCAGTTATTATTATTCTTTCTCCCTCCTGCTTTAGGCCTAGTTTGATCTTTTTTCTCTAGTTCCCTAAGGTAGAAAGAAATTACATGATTGATTTTAGATCTTTCTTCTTTTCAAATATATGTATTCAATGTCATAAATTTCCCTCTAAGCACTGCTTTTGTTGCATCCCACAAAGTTTGGTAAGTTTTCCTTTCATCTTCAATTAGTTCAAAATATTTTTAACTTTTTTTGAGACTTCTTCTTTGTTCAAGTGTGTTGTTTAATCTACAAATACCTGTTACTGATTTCTGGTTTAACTCCATTGTGGTCTGAGAGCATAATTTGTATGATTTCTTTTCTTTTAAATGTGTTTGGGTGTGTTAGAAAGAAAGCCATACCTGAAAGAGAACAAATGCTCATCCGATTGTGGAGAAGAAAAGAATTCACGATTTTGCAAGAATGGGTGCTCAACCAAAAAAATAGATTGTCTCAGATTTTATACA
The DNA here is from genome assembly GCA_004026745.1 of Myrmecophaga tridactyla. Classification (NCBI taxonomy): domain Eukaryota; kingdom Metazoa; phylum Chordata; class Mammalia; order Pilosa; family Myrmecophagidae; genus Myrmecophaga; species Myrmecophaga tridactyla. The sequence goes on from PVIY010054597.1 coordinate 5,094, forward strand.
CTAAGCCTAGCACATAGATGTCTCCCCTGTTTCTCTGCTGAGGATACTCCAGACGTAACAGCCTATCCGGATAGTCTAACTAATTCAATTTTCCCACTGAAGGTTCCACTTTTGATTATGCTTTACATTTCAGTGACCCTGGCCGTTACTTATTTAAACTTGTTTCTACCTATGTAAGGATTTGGCGCCAATTCTAGGCTTGTGTCAGGGGCTCTCCCCTTTCCCTGACTGCAAGGCCAGTGCGAGCTGTCTTGCAGCCCTTTGTTTAGTAAGTTCTGTTTCTCAGTAAGATCCGCACCATCTTGTGTGAAAGCTAAACTTAATTTTATACTTATACAGTAATCTGTCTTTGTGAATGTTCCATGTGAGTTTAAGAAGAAAATGCATTCAGCTGTTGTTGGATGAATTATTCAATAAATGTCCATTAAATTCAGCTGATGGAGGGTGGGCCACCGTGGCTCAGTGGCAGAGTTCTCGCCTGCCATGCTGTAGACCCAGGTTTGATTCCCGGTGTCTGCCCATGCAAAAAATAAAAAAAACTTCAGTTGGTGGATCATGCTCTTCAGTTTAACTATATCCTTGGTGATTTTCTGCATGCTGGATTTGTCAAATACTGATAGCAGAATGTTGAAGTTGCCACCATAATTGTGGGTCTGTCTGTTTTTACTTGTAGCTCCATATGTTTTTGCTTTACATATTTTGATGCTCTGTGTCAGGAACATGCACATTAAGGTTTGCTATGTCTTCTTGGAAAACGATACCTTTATAATTATGTAAAACCCCTTTTATCTCTGATCAATTTTCCTTGTTCTGAAGTCTGCTTTGCCTTATTAATTATATTATATATTATAATATTAATTATTATATTAATTATATATAATTATATAATATAAAATTCTAAAATATAATTATAAAATTATAAAAATGTAATTATATATAATTAATTAATATATAAGCACTCCAGCTTTCTTTTTACTTGTGTTAGCATGGTATATCTTTCTCCATTCCCTTACTTTTTTTGGGGGGGGGGGCGCGCATGGTCCAGGAATCAAACCCAGTTCTCCCGCGTGAAAGGTGAGCATTCTACCACTGAACCACCCGTGCACCCTCCATTCCTTTACTTTTAATCTATCTGGGTCTTTATATTTAAGCCTGTTTCTTCTAAACAACATGTAGTTGGGTCTCATTTTTCAATCCACTCTGTCAGTCTCTGTCTTTCAGTTGGTGTAGTGAGACCATTCACATTTAAAATGATTAATATGGTTCGATTATATCTACTATATTTGTAACCACTTTCTATTTGTGGTACTTTTTCTTTATTTCTTTATTATCTTCCCTTCTTTTTATGCTTTCACTTTTTTGTTGTTGTTGTATACAGTGTGGTGGGGTCACATTTCATTCTTTTCCATGTGAATATCCCGTTATTGCAGCACCATTTGTTGAAAAAAAAAACTTTTTTTTTGAGTGCATGGGCTGGGAATCAAACCCGAGTCCACCTGCATGACAGGCAGGAATTCTATCACTGAACTACCCATGCACCCGTATGCACCCGTATGCCTTCACTTTTTTTTTTTTTTTTGAAATAGTTCTTGCAAGAATTTATTTATATTTCTCATGGTAATCAGTGGGACACATAAGTCTATACAACAACCCCTTTCAATCATGTTCACCTTCATTATGGTAATATTACTTATAGACCCACTAGAGAATCACCTTCGCTTCTATCTATTCCCTTACATTTGAGTTTAACCTCATTAGCTAACCTTTCTCCCATTTCTAGCTTCTATGTATCTCTAAGACCCCTATATTCTATATTATAAGCCTCCGATTTTACCTTTACCATGGTCATAAAAGTGGAGTCATACAGTATCTATCCTTTTGTGTCTGGCTTATTTCACTCAGGATTATGTCCTCAAGACTCATCCATCTTGTCATGTGCTTCGGAACACTCTTTGTCTTACTGCTACATAATATTCCATTGTATGTGTTCTAGTCTGCTAGCTGCCAGAATGCAATATACCAGAAACCGAATGGCTTTTAAAATTGGGAATTTAATAAGTTGCTAGTTTACAGTTTTAAGGCTGAGAAAATGTCCCAATTAAAACAAGCCAATAAAAACGTCCAATCTTGCAAGTGAAATCATTGCCCTCCCCGCTACGAGGGACATGACATCCAGGGGTGAATGGATGTCTTCCTAGCAACATGGGAGATGACTCCCAAGGATGAATCCAGACCTGGCACCATGGGATCAGCAATTACACCCTAACCAAAAGGGGGGAAAGAAGTATAATTAATAAAGTATGAGTGTCAGAGAGAGTTCAGATAGAGTCAAGAGGCTACTCTGGAGGTTGTTCTTACACAAGCTTCAGGTAGACCTTGCTACCTATCATAACTTGCCAATCCCCAACCAGGACCTTTCCTGCCAATCCTAAAGAACACCTAGGGCAATATATATGATTCCGCAAGGGTTCCAGGCACAGAGTAACTTTCCAGAAACCCACAATCTCCAGATGGGTCCCTGGTCCAGATAAGTCCTGAAACCTAGCCAGCCTCTCTAGAACATCAGATGGTTCCATCTCCCTACCCCATGTTGGTGACAGACCCTTCCAATGTCAGAAATTTAGAATTGCCATAGCCCAGACAACCCTAAGGAGAGGTGTGGAAAGATCAAAGGTGATGGTGGAATTATACACAGAGAATAGGACTTAACAAATGAATATGAATGCTGAATTATTGGACTGATGTCTGTTTTAGTCTCCAGTATTTTAGAGCAGCTGGAAGTGGAAACCTAGAGTTGTGAAATTGTAACCATGCCAAAGTCTGAAATACGTTCTACAACTAATTGTGGTGCTGTGCTTTTAAAATTATAGTTTTTTAATATATATGTTATTTTTCACAAAAAAGAGAAAGAAAGAAAGTCAATTATGATGATGAAAAAGTATTTAAGCCCTCTAGCCGCCTATATTCTGGAGCAGCTAAAAGGAAAAATATGAGAGGATCATGTGGTGGCCCATGACAAATTCTGGGGTCTGTCCTGTGACCGCTTGTTGAGGAGTGCTTTGAAAATTATTGCTTTTTTATTTCTTTGCTTTGTATATATGTTATACTATACAATAAAAAAAAAGTTTAAAAAAAATATCCAATATAAGGCATCCAGGGTAAGATACTTTGGTTCAAGAAGGCTGATGGCACTCAGTGTTTCTCTCTCAGCTGGAAGGGCACATAGGAAACATGGTGGTTGTCTGCTGGCTTTGTCTCCAGACCTCTTGTTTCATGAAGCTCTCCGGGAGGCTTTTTCCTTCTTCATTTCCAAAAGTCACTGGCTAGTGGACTCTCTGCTTTGTGGTTCTCCAGCATTCTCGTGACTCTAAAAAGGGACTCTCTCCAAAATGCTTCCTCTTTTAAAAGATTAGTGGGTGGAGTCACAATTCCATGGAAGCTGTCTGATCAAAAGTTACCACCCGCAGCTGGGTGAGTCGCATCTCTATGGGAACAATCAAAATGCTCCGACCAGCAATATTGAATGAAGATTAGAGGACATGGCTTTTCTGGGATCCACCACAGATTCAAACCAGCACAGTATGTATATACCACATTTTGTTAATCCATTCATCTGTTGATGGGCGTTTGGATTGTTTCCATCTTTTGGTGATTGTGAATAATACTGATATGAACATTAGTGTGCAAATGTCTGTTTGTGTCACTGCTTTCAGCTCTTCTGGGTATATACCAATTAGTACTATTGTTGGGTCGTAGGGCAACCCGATATTTAGTTTCCTAAGGAACCACCAAGCTGTCTTCCATAGTGGCTGTACATTCCTGCCAGCAGTGAATAAGTGTCCCAAATTCTCCACATCCTTTCCAACATTTGTAGTTTCCTGTTTGTTTAATAGCAACCATTCTTTTTTTTTTTTCATTAGCTATGAAAAAGGCAAAGATCTCACATGAGGGAAAAGCAACCATTCCTATAGATATGAAGTGGTATCTCATTGTAGTCTTGATCTGGGTTTCCCTTATAGCTAATGAGAATGAGCATCTCTTCATGTGTGCTTTTGAGCCATCTGTATTTGCTCTTCAGAAAAATGCCTGTTCATATCTTTAGCCCATTTTATAATTGGGTTGTTTGTTCTTTTGTTGTTGAGTTGTGTGATTTCTTCATGTATACACTATATCAAACCTTTGTCCGATGTGTAATTTCCAAATATTTCCTCCCATTGAGTTGGCTGCCTTATCACCTTTTGACAAAGTCTTTTGAGGGGCAGAAGCATTAGATTTTGAGGAGTTCCCATTTATCTATTTTTCCTTTTGTTGATTGTGCTTTGGTGTAAAGTTTAGGAAGTTACCTCTTATTGCTAGGTCTTGAACATGTTTCCCTACATTTTCTTCTAGAAGCTTTATGATGCTAGTTTTTGTATTTAGGTGTTTGATCCACTTTGAGCTAATTTTTGCATAGGGTGTAAGGTAAAGGCCCTCTTTCATTCTTTTGTCTATTGATATCCAGTTCTTCCATGCTCATTTATTGAAAAGACTATTTTGTCCCAGTTCAGTGGATTTGGGGGCCTTGTAAAAAATCAGTTGACCATAGATTTAGTGGTCTATTTCTGCACTCTTGATTTTATTCCATTGGTCAACACTTCTATCTTTGTGCCAGTACCGTGCTGTTTAACCATTGTGGCTTTATAATAAATTTTAAAGTCAGGAAGTGTTAATCCTCCCACTTCGTTCTTCTTTTTAAGGATGGTTGTAGCTATTCGGGTTCTCTTTTCCTTCCAAATGAGTTTGGTAACTAGCTTTTCCAAGTCTTCAAAGTAAGTTATTGAAATTTTGATTGGTACTGCATTGAATCTTTGGATCAATTTGGGTAGAATTGACGTCTTAAATATATTTAACCTTCCTGTTCATAAGCAGGGAATATCTTTCCACCTATTTAGATCTTCTTTGATCTCTTTTAGCAATGTTATGTAGTTTTCTGTATACATGTCCTTTACGCCCTTAGTTACATTCGTTCCTAAGTACTTGATTCTTTTAGTTGCTATTTAGAATGGAATTTTTTCCTTAACTGACTTCTCAGTTAGGTCATTGTTTGTGTATAGAAATGTTACTGATTTCTGCACATTAATTTTATATCCTGCTACCTTGCTGAATTTGTTTATTAGCTCAAGTAACTTTGTTGTAGATTTCTCAGGATTTTCCAAGGGTAGTATCATGTCATCTGCAAATAATGAAAGTTTTACTTCTTCCTTTCCAATTTTAATGCCTTTTATTTCTTTTTCTGACTGATTGCTCTAGCTAGAACTTCTAATACAATGTTGAATATTAGTGGTGACAGAGGGCATCCTTGTCTCATTCCCAATCTTAGGGGGAAAGCTTTCAGTGTCTCTCCATTGAGTGTGATGCTGGCTATGGGTTTTGCATATATGCACTTTACCATATTGAGGAAATTACCTTTGATTCCTATCTTTTGAAGTGTTTTTATCAGAAAAGGATGTTGAATTTTGTCAAATACTTTTTCAGCATCAATCAAGATGAGCAGGTGATTTTTCCCTTCCAATTTGTTAATGTGCTGTATTACATTAATTGATTTTCTTGTGTTGAATCATCATTGCATTCCTGGTAAAAACCCTGCTTGGTTGTGGTGTATAATTCTTTTATTTAAAGTGTTGTTGGATTGGACTTGCTAGTATTTTGTCAAGAATTTTTGCATCTATGTTCATTAGGGAGATTGGCCTGTAGTTTTCCTTTCGTATAGCATCTTTACCTGGTTTTGGTATTAGAATGATATTAGCCTCATAAAATTAGTTAGGTAGTGTTCCTTTTCCCTCAATTTTTTGGAAAAATTTGAGCAGGATTGGTGTTAGTTCTCTTTGGAATGTTTGATAAAATTCCCCCGTGAAGCCATCTGGCCCTGGGCTTTTCTTTGTAGGAAGATTTTTGATGACTGTGATGACTGATTGAACCTCTTTACTTGTGATTGGTTTGTTGAGATCTCCTAATTCTTCCTGAGTCAGTGTAGCTTGTTTCTGTGGTTCCAGGAGTTTTTTCATTTCATCTAAGTTGTCTAGTTTGTTAGCATATAATTGTTTGTAGTATTCTCTTATGATTCCATTGATTTCTTCAGGGTCTGTGATAATGCACCCTTCTCATTTCTGACTTTGTTTATTGGCATCCTGTCTCTTTTTTTAATTTGTCAGTCTTGCTAGTGGCCTACCAATTTTATTGATTTTCTAAAAGAACCAACTTTTGGTTTATTGATTCTTTCTATTGTTCTTTTGTTCTCCCATTCCTTTAACTCTGCCTTAATCTTTATTTGTCTTCTTGTATTTGCTTTAGGCTTAGTTTGCTGTTCTTTCTCAAGTTCCTCCAGGTGAGCAGTTAAGTCCTCAAGTTTGCTCTTTTTTATTTTTTAATATAGCATTTAGGGCAATAAATTTCCCTCACAGTACAGCCTTTGCTGCATCCCATAAATTCTAATAAGTTGTATTCTGATTTTCATTCGTTTCCAGATAGCTGCCGATTTCTCTAGCAAGTTCTTCTTTGACCTTTTCGTTGTTTAAGAGTGTGTTATTTAATCTCCATATATTTGTGAATGTTCTCATTCTCTGGTGGGTATAGATATCCAGCTTCATTCCATTGTGATCAGAGAAAGTGCTTTGAATAATTTCACTGTTTTTAAAATTATAAAGACCTGTTTTGTGCCCCAGCGTATGATCTTTCCTGGAGAATGTTCCATGAGCACTAGAGAAGAATGTGTATCCTGGTGTTTCGAGGTGTAATGACCTTTATATGTCTGTTAGGTCTAATTCATTTAACTTGTTTAACTTCTCTATTTCCTTTTTGATCTCCTGTCTGGTTGTTCTAATTGTAGAGGAGAGTGGTGTACTGAAGTCTCCTACTATTATTGTTGAAACATCAGTCACTCCCTTCAGTTTTGCCAGTGTCTGTCTCATGTACTTTGGAACTCCTTGATTGGGAGCATAAACATTTACGATTATTATTTCTTCTTTGTTAATTATCTCTTTTATTAATATATAGTGTCCTTCTTTGTCTCTTATGATGTCTTTACATTTAAAGTCTATTTTATCCAATATTAGTATAGCTACTCCTGCTGTCTTTTGGTTACAACTTGTGTGGAACATCTTTTTCCATCCTTTCACTTTTAATCTATTTGTATCCTTGTGTCTAAGGTGAGTCTCTTGTAAGTAGCATATAGCTAGATTATATATTTTAATCCATTATGCCAATTTGTATCTTTTAATTGATAAGTTTAGTCCATTAACACTCAAAGTTATTGCTGAAAAGGCATTTCTTGAGTCCACCATCTTATTTTTGGATTTTATTTATCACATCTATGTATCTTTTACCTCTTTCACTTTTTATCCTTTAAATTACCCTTACTTGTACTCTTCAATTCTGTGCCTTTCTCCAGACCTTCTTTTACTGTCTTTTTTTTCAACTGGCACAACTCCCTTTAGAAGTCCATGTAGGACTAGTCTCTTGTTGACACATTCTTTTAGGATTTGTTTGTCTGTGAAATTTTTAAACTCTTCCTCAGTTTTGGAAGACAGTTTGTCTGGGTACAGAATTCTTAGCTGAAAGTCTTTCTCTTTCAGGGTCTTAAATATATCATACCACTGCCTTCTGGCCTCCATAGTGCCAGATGAGTAGTCTGAACTCAGTCTTATGTGGTTCCCGTGTATGTAGTAGATTGTTTTCCTCTTGCTGCTTTCAGGATTTTCTACTTATTTCAACATTTGACAGATGGGTTAGATTGTGTCTTGGGGAAGGCCTATTTGGATTTATTCTTTTTGGAGTTCATTGAGCTTCTTTGACTTGCATGTTTATGTCCTTTATAAGGGTTGGGAAGTTTCCCCCATTATATCCTCAACTACTCTTCCTAGCTCTTTACTCTTCTCTTCTTCTTCTGGGACACCAGTGAGTCTTATCTTTGTATGCTTTGTTTTGTCCATAATTTCCCTGAGATCCAATTCAAGTTTTTCCATCTTTTTTGCCATTTCCTGTTTTTTTTTCCTTAATATATGCTCATTCCACTTTACATATATAATCAATAATTCACAATATCATCACATAGTTGCATATTCATCATCATGATCATTTCTTAGAACATTTGCATCAATTCAGAAAAAGAAATAAAAAGACAACAGAAAAATAAAACAAAAACAGAAAAAGAAAAAAAAGAATTTTACATACCATACCCCACCATTTCCTGTTTTGAATGTTTGAAATCAGTTGTCCTGTCTTCTAGTTCACTTATTCTTTCTTCTGCCACTTCAAATTTGCTATTGTGTGTCTCAAGTATGTTTTTTATTTGGTCTACAGCATCTTTAATCTCTGTGGTATCTGGTATTTTTCTATTTATTCTTTCAAATTCTCTTTATGCTCTTTCAGTGTCTTCTTGGTCTCCTTTATGTCATTGGCCATCCCATTTATTTTATTTAGTAGAGTTATCTGAACATTTTTAATTAGTTGTTTCAATGTCTGTGACTCCTCTGGTGTTTTAATTTGGTCAATACGCTGGGCTATATCTGCCTGCATCATGATATGCTTAGTGATTTTCTGCTGTCTTTGCCGCATGTAAGTATTGTGACTGGTTTACTTTGTAAGTTGATTTCCTTCAGTAGTCTAAAGCTTTGTATTTGTGGGATGGATGTGAAGCAGGATGTGAGCTTTGGGGTGGGGCACAATAGTGTGGTGATGCGTTGCAGTGCAAGTATAGGCTCAGGTTGGGGCTGGTACCTGTGAAAGTGGGCACCCAACAGCAGGGAGGAAATGGCTGTGAGGGTATATGGGTCGGGGGAGCGGAGCCCTGGTGTGTGCTGATCTAGGGCACTGGGCCCTTTGTGTGCATGTGCAGAGCTCAGGGCAGCAGGTCTGTGTTGAGCCTGCGTGGGCTGGGGGTTGATGTGGCTAGCTGTGCAGGTCAGCGCTTGCCCAGAGCTATGAGTCGTGACTTGGGGCTGAGAGCATGGGTAGATCTGGGAGTGCCATAAAGTGATTTACATGTGCACAGAACTCAGGGGGAGTGGAGTGGGGTTGCACTGC